>JAAEAF010003083.1:37500-147045 GCA_011037195.1 Triatoma infestans | reverse complement strand
AAACTAACGGAAGACAGGGAAAGATTGAAAAGAAGAATAGGAAGTACGAGATTTATACCTGAGAATAATGAGAAGTTATACAAATGAGTTGTTTAAAATATATCGTCCATTATTTAGACAACAATTTGATATTTAGCTTAATTTGACTTTTAAAATATTACATGTGAATCTTAGTTGTCAAGATATTCTCAATTGTTTTTGTGGATTCTCAAAAATATGACAAATTGTCATCGAAAATATAAACCACATTAGTGGATATATTTAAATTAAATAAAATTATTTATTTGCAGAAGTTTTAATAAAGTCGCAGGTCGAATGTGGCGCTAAACTTTTCAAAATTGCGGAACAAGTAATATTTGCATATGAATATCTTCTTTTATAAATGTAATCCTACACAATTTTTGTAATAATTTATTATATCAAAGTTTCTTTATGAAACTTTATTTTTTTATGTATTAATCGAACTTACAGAACTGTAGTATTTTCCGGCACGACTGGAATAGAACCAAGATGCAGATGCATACATCTTACAGTAGTCCTGAAGCATATGCACCTATCCGGACAGCTGTGAACCGGTAAGATGATAATATTGAACAGTAAAATTGAATATAATAAAATACGCATATAACCGGTACGACTAACAGGCGACATTGTGAAACAATTCCAATACCAAATGCTAAACACACCGCGGTCTCCTACCGACTGAACCGGGCCTTCTGTCTATACCTACTAGTTCCTACACCTCCCACCATACACGAACTATGGGTAACGTCTGTCGTCGTCTCTCACACCGCACCGTGCCGTCTCCCTAGACTCACGTTTCAACAGTTTACTGAATTACTTTCATCCTATACTTTGGAAATAGGCTAATTTAGTCTTACTAATTATATATTTATACTTATTTACTAATAATGTTCTTTATTTGGTTTGATCCGTATGTGCAGAATAAATAGTGGATAGTGAATTATGAATTATTAATTATTAAAATTGACAATGTTTGTAAACAGTCCTGTAAACAGTCGCTTTAGACCTGTTGAAGTTGGTAGCCGATAGGCAGATAGGCAAAAAATAAAAAATATAATACTTTATTTTAAAGTTAATTTATGTCACGAATTATTGAATATTGAAATTACTATTAGCCATTATTACTTTCATTGTAATAATAGACCAATAATGCCCACCGGTAGCTCAAGCAAAGAGACCCAACATTTTTTCTAATCAGCGATAAAATCATGTAAAAATCTCGCAAGCCCCTTTACTGAAATTATTACAGTTCTACTTTTCATTAAACTTGGGATTTTTACCCAATTGTAGTTGACCTCTATATATGATGTGTAAATATAGATTGTGTGATGTAACCAAAATCAGTTGCAGTGCTGAAAAAGAAGGAAGAGAGAGGAAGTAACCTCTCTAAGGCAGCAAGAATTCTTTTGCCCTCTAAGAGCTTAGCTTGCAAGTAGGCAATTTATTATTTACCTTGTCCTTACCTTTCTACTTATTCTATGAACTTATTTTTTTACAAACTACATTTATCTATATTCATTTCCATTATCTATCAATAATTACTTTTGTAATAAGGTATATATTTTTTTTAAGTTTGTAATCATTATGATTTCAGTTTTATCATAACATGTACTTCAAACATAAGCTTGGTTTTATCGTACCTGTTATTTCCCATGTTTTGTGGCCAGGTTTTCAGTTTAATTAACTGCATTTATCTACTAATATTATCAGAAAATTAAAATACAATTATATTCATAGAAGCGTGTTTAGTTCAATGGTGAAGCATTGATTTCAAAAGAGAAGTTTTGGGGTTCAAATCCAGCTGTGCTAGTCTTAGGTTTTCTACCCCAGCAGCCTCTACACTCAATGTCCAGTGATGGGCAGTGTTCTCTAAAATGACAACCGTGTACTGAAAAGGATCCGGGTGTCATTGACCTTAGGTATTAACGAGCCTACATCAAAAAATAAAAAAAAATCTAGTGTGAAACACTCACACAACTTTCTTTTACTCCAGTTCTCAAAATTAAAACTGACAAATTTTATAGGTTGTGTACCAAATTTAATGAAATGCGTCGAAAACTGAAAAAAAAAAAAACTGTTCAGTAAAAGCGCACTTCCGCGTTTACTAATTTTCTTGAAATCAGAATTTTGGCCCATCTATTTATTCTAATTCATTTTGTTTGGATGATTAGAATTTGTACAAACACTATGATTAGCAGCTTTAGAGAAAAACATAAACCCCGTCTCTACCTAAAAAGTTGCCTTAATGAATTTCTTTGAGGAAAATATTTCACATAAAAGTTGTGAGTTCTTTGTAGTGTAGTTGATATACGAGTTCAAGAAAATCGTGGAGCCATTTTTGAAAACTTGGCGGAAAAAGTAAAAAAAAAAAAAACATGTGGTGGGGCTTGGTTCCGCAGAGCTGGAAAGCATCAGAGACATTTTCCGTGGTAGCCTGCTTCATTTTGTGGTCATCGACCGGTTTCGGGCGTTCGCCCATCTTCAGGATGCGTTTTCAGACAGAGGGTAGTTACACTCGGACCGTGTGTAAACTGAATTGGTTCTGTGCAAATCTGTTTGTCCACACTGCTGAAAAAACGCATCCTGAAGATGGCCGCAACGCCCGAAACCGGTCGATGACTACAAAATGAATCAGGCTACCACGAAAAATGTCTCTGATAAAAAAAACAACTAGTAAAGTGGTTTGACAGGTAACGTACTGTCAGATACCATGGTGATACCTAAACGGAATATCAAGTTTCAACTTTCTACGGGTTTTCGTTTTTGAGCTATGCTGTTCACATATACATATACACACACACAGATCATTAGCTAAAAACCACTTTTTTGGACTCAGGAGACTTCAAAACGGATATTTCCGGTGAAAACTCGATATCGAAAATTTGACACGATTATAATACTTCCTCTTATTAGGAGTAAGAGAAAGTAAAAAGTTGATAACTTTCCGTTCGAACTTATAATTTACAAAAGGCTATCATTTCAATTGAACACACTATATAAAATTTAGTGAAACTTTTTCGAGAAAAGTCGAGAAAAAAAATCAGAAACCTATTGTGTAAAGTCCTACTTCCGGTTAACTGATTTTCTTTAAAATTACGTAGAATTCTATCTTTGAATGTATTTTATTATTAAATGGTGATAGAGCTACAAGAATGTATTGAAATGGCTCTTCAGAGGGAAGCTTAACGATATAATTTCCCCACAACCCTCCAAAAATCCGAAACCTTCAATTTTCTTAGTACATTGTTTCCTGGTATAATGTATTTATGTTCTTTTCTTTAATTCTCCAGGGGCGGGTTTGGTACAATGGTTATGAGCATAGACTTGTAACTGAGAGGTCCCCAGTTTGAGTCCCGTGAATACCTGCTAAATTTATATTTAAAAAAAAATGTTCATAGATTACTTCCGCACCTGTCCTCGACTCTTAATTTGATAGAAGGACGTTAAGTTAGGCCTGAATAGGCAAACTCTATTAACTTTTTCTTAAATTCTCACCGAATTCGGATTATTTTTCAAAACAGATTTCGTCAAATTTATGTAAAGACATTGATATCCTGTTTGAAGTACTTCCAGTTTAGTACTACGTTCTAAAAAATTAAATATGAACCGACGTTTTCATTAGAACTAAGTCAGATAAGATTTTAAATTTATTTATATTTTAAAATTTAACCTATACTTATAATTTAACCTAGTAAGAGGAAGTATAGTAACCGTGTCAAATTTTCGATATCGAGTTTTTCACCGGAAATATTCGTTTTGAGGTCCCCTGAGTCCAAAAAGTGGTTTTTAGCAAATGGTCTATGTGTGTGTGTATGTATGTATGTGAATAGCATAGTTCAAAAACGAAAAATCGTAGAAAGTTCAAACTTGTTATTCCATTTAGGTATCACCATGGGATCCGACAGTAGTTTAGCTTTCAAAATTCCACAACCGGAAGTGCCATTTTACTAGTTTTTTTTTTTTTTTTACTTTTTTTTGCGATTTTCTCAAAAATGGCTCCGACGATTTTCTTCAAACTTGGTACATCAACTACACGTACAAAGAGCTACAAACTTTTGTTCGAAGGAAAAATTCATTTAAGGGCACTTTTGGGGGAGGGGTGGGGTTAGGTTTTCATTAAAGTGCTATTTCAGTTTACTAGACAAATCGCTCACCTAAATAATGTTAATTAGAATTAAATATATTGTTGCAATTCCAAGTTTGAAATAAATCGCATGACCGGAAGTGCGTTTACTTTACCACTTTACTATTTGGTTTTTTCAATTTTTCACGATTTTCTCAAAAATGGTTCCGATGATTTTCTTGAAACTTCCTATGTAAACTACGCATACAAAGATCTACAACTTTTACTTAAAACATTTCTCTAGGAACATTCATTTAACGACACTTTTAGGGAAGGGGTGGGGTTATGTTTTTCTTTAAAATGGTATCATAGTTGATTATACGATTCTATCAGCCAAATAGAATTAATTAGAAATAAATAGATGGCCAAAATTCCAAGTTTCAAGAAAAATTAAAAACCGGAAGTGCGCTTTTACTGAACAGTTTTTTCAGTTTTCGACGAATTTCATTAAATTTGGTACACTAATGATAACATTTGTCAATTATAATTTTGAGAACTGGAGTAAGAGAAAGTTGTGTGAGTGTTTCACACCAGATTTTTTTTTTTTTTAATTTAATGTAATGTAATTTTTCATTTCTTCGTGTGTTTACAGTTTGGTTATGTCCGTTTTCTTCAAAAAAAAAAGTTCACAGTTCTCAAGCAAATCATCTGTGTGAACACAAAATTTCAAAATTGAAAACTTGAGAAGGATTCTCTATTCTACAATAGATAATTTACCCCGAAACTCTGTGTTAAGGAATGATTTCAGTATTTTTCAGCTACAAGATCTACTTTAGGAAGGATTTCATTACTTCATTAACAAAGACCAAATATTCATATTTTGCACTAAATTTCAAAGAATAAGAGACCGAGAGTCAGTGGTTACCTAGAAACCGACGTTTTGCCCATATTGCAATGAGTTTCTTCTGGGTCGTTTCACCTTGAAAGCTAATGGAGCAATTAACCTTGATTGAAACGGGGCGGGGCCTAATTTTCCCTTCCTTGTACACGGTTGGGTGGCGGATGACTAAGTTTCCCATCCCATTCCCCTCCTGCCAAAGTTGTTGCCTTGTTCACTGCTCCGGAAAAGCATCCGGTTTTTCCCCAGATTTTTCTTTCCTTTTCTAAGCGGAAAATATTATTTTTTAATTTATTTAAATATTGTGTCAATATTAAATATTTAAAATCAATTAAATTGTGGCAATATTAAATATTAAACACAAATTGTATTTAAATATACATATACATTTTTTTTAATTTTTAATATAATTACCTTTTATTAATATTAATACTTTTTTCAGTGCAAGGGATTTCTTAACATAAGGATTACGTTTTTGCTAAAAAAATTTTTATGTAAGTTTTTAAATAATTTGAAGTTTGTTCTATATCTCAAAGCAAAATCAGGTTCATAACTGTAAATCTGATCACAATTACATTTATTAGTCGTAACTGAGCCGTAAACAGATGCTGGGGAAATATGGTGTATCTGCTACTGTACTTTTAGAACTGGAAGCCGTCGGTCTGATATTATATCTGCTTGGAATGTAGCAAAAGCAAACGTCGAATTAAATATACACAGAAAATTTGTTGTAACTCTATCGGAAATGGAAATAATTCTGACAGTTTCACTTTACCTTTATAGACACAATTCTTTTTACAAAATTCATTTCTCCAAAATGTCGCAATGTTCAACAGAGTCAGAGAACTGGAAGAAAATATGGGCAAAGAAATATGAAGAATAAAATAAGGAACTACTGATAGGTAATTTGTGTCGAAATAATTATTTGGCATGAACATTCTTGCATAGTATGTCAATTAAGCCCAACCTTCCGGGTGCAGCTAACCCCTTAACATTCTCAAGAAAATTCTGTGTCAAATGGTGAAAAATGCTTGAAAATCCGTCCGACCACGAACCTATCGAGATCGCCTTTATCTACACTGGTTACAAAGTTATCCACGCAAAAGCTTTCCAACAACTTTTCAGCAGTGAAGTTGCCATTAACTTTTTTCTTTATTCTTTAAAAGAGACAGCGGATGCTTTATGACAATTGCAAGTAGAAATGGGCTACAAGACACGCCGAACACAACCCTGCAGTGTCAGCAGGCTTTCAGGATAACATCCCTGTTCCTGCTTAAAAATTTCAGGAAATCACGATCTTGATGGCGAAGGCTTATCTGCAAAAAAACCTGTTTAATGTCTGAAACAACATATTTTTCCTTCATTTTGAAACGAAATAGAATATCAGCAATTAATTCTATTAAATTAGTCTCTTTTCATCAAAGTCATTTAATGAAGGGCAATGCTTTCCTTTGGCGGATGCATCAAAGACAGGTCTAATAATTCTTGAGGTGCTGTTGCTTTTAACAACCTGTCTATGTGGCCGAATAATGTCCAACAATAGGGTTATGCGGCACAAGAATTTCTTTAATGATGCTTTGCATTAGCCAATCATTCAATACTCTTTCGTATTCTTCAAACAGCTCTTATTTCAATTTCTTTATAGTCATTGCAACGCTAAATGGTAAGTACTATTTAAAAACATCATTAAAGGCATGTGTATATTATAACGTCCACGAACATTAATCTAAAACGTATTTTCGAAGTGCATTATCTTCCAATATAAATGATATATTGCTACCTGTGTCAATTATAGCGCGAACGTTACGATTGTGTTTCCTACCCCTTGATTTTACAATCAATGTTTGAAGAAACACGTTTCTGAAACTTCCCAAATTCGCCAAGATTTCTTCGGCCATAGCTGATTCCCCGATAGAGACCCGGTTGGCTTAGTCGATCTCTGGTCTCGCTTCGATACCATCGGTACATCTTGACACATGACCGGATGGTAGCTCCCTCTACAAAGGATACATTTCAAACAGTCTTTGACTTAGCATCCTCTTGCCAAATGACCTATCTTAAAACAATCAAAACAACAATTACTATCCTTTAAAATGTTTTTTTTTTTTTCCTTTATGGGCATTTTCTTGGCTTTAAACAACCAGAAGGCTTATGATTTTTTTCTCTTTTGCAAAAGACATATGCTATATATATTTAGTAGAAGGTTTATTTTCAGATTTGTTAAAGTTATTGTGTACTAACAACGCAGCGGCAGTAGGTATTCTGTATTTAGAGGATGTATTTATATTTCTATGACTGGCATTAAAATTATCATTTTTTGGTTTAACCTTATTCCCGAATAAGGAATACTGCTAATGAAATTTTCTCTTCATTCGCTAAAAGACATTAAAGGCCAGTCTTTCAAATCAAGCATAAGCTGAGTTTAACTAAACCTAGTATAAAAAATGAAAATTTTTGTCTTTTAATCATCATTTAGCCACTAAATCACACTTAACAGCGCACTTTACTAAGCCGAGGGCAACTAAAGCTTAATCCAGGTGCAATGTACAATAAAAAATTTGTCCGCCATATTTATTAACCTAAAGCTGTTGAAATATCTTGTTACACAGTGCGAGCTAGAGGGTTCAGTTACTGCTGTACAGCTACTGTCATTATGTGAACATATCAGGTAAGTTACTGTTATAACCGAGTCGGTCAGTAACTAGCATGCCACTTAATTCAAAAATTTCTGCTTTTACTGGCCACTAGCCTTCCCCCGACTAAATTACATGTCTGTAATATTAAGTATAAAACCAAACAAAACCCATTTCGTTTGTACACATACTCATGAGCCAGAGGTAAAGTAATTTTACAACGTACTAATTTTTTTTATTGACGTGCTCTTAAAATGTCAGAAAGATGGTCTTCACAAGATAACGTTAGGTTCATGAATCTTAATAAAGAACAGGAAAATTGATGGAATGTTTTTGATTCCAATTATAAAAACAGAGATTTAAGAAAAACATCTTTGGAACATATTGCCAAGGAAATGAATTTACAAAATTTAAGTGGTGTAACAAGAAAAATTAAAATTTTACATCCTACGTATGTATAATCAGGTTAAAGTTCTTAAAATTGCCAAAAGTAAAAAAAAACAGTATCTGGTATGGAAGAAGTTTATACACTATCTATAAAATGGTTTAATACTATGGCCTACATTATAAAAATTATTATTTAAAAAAGGAAACAAGTAATCTGATAATGCTCTTGCTCTGGTCAATCTATAATTATATATTTTTTCAGCAATCATTGGTGTGCCTACTCAAAGGCTTACTAAGAAGGACTTTAAAGGGAAAGCATTAACTGCAACTAGAATATCTCCTTCAGGTAAAAATAATTCTTTTTTTTTTTTTTCAAAGAAAGGTATAATGAGTATTTTGTTTAACTCCTCCATCTGCATTTGACCAAATGAGCCGAAATCTACATCTTCGTAAATCGTAAATTCCTATCATCCGTCCTTCTTTAAGGTTCATTAACTCCCAGATAATAAGCAGTCGAGGTAGATCGCAAACTTCTCCCTCTTCCCTTACCTCACTGATAGGTGGAGCCTCGCGCGGATTGCGATAGCGAAGCGATGACAGAGTGTAGACTGGCTTGGAAGCGATAGAGCGATGTCTTTTCTCCCCGTTGCTTGAGAATCTTGTGTGAAGGTTTCATAAATATCTGTCCTCTCGATGTAATTTATGTACCTATACTTAAATATACTTTAGTAATTACTTTAAATATACTTGTGAGATCTAAAATATACCTATGAACGAAGGAAAAACCAACAAAGCCAGTTACCACATACATGTGGCATAGTATGTTTACAATACGGTTAAGTTTTTAGCATTCAGCGGAACCGAGAATGGTCAAAACTAAGGAACACAGTATCCTCGGAGCGGTTTGTTTGGGATCCCTTGGTTTTCCCTCCTGATTGCTTCCACTTAAACGGCCGCAGCAGCAGCTATGGAAGGGAGGAGAGAACGTCTTGCGACTGAGTGGGCAAGATGGATGGGGCTCGAGAAGAGTAACACATACGAGAGAGGAACAAAAAATAAGCCGGTTTAAGTAAAATTATGTTAATGGAAATAAAGGACTTATTTTCTAATTAAAAACTTGAATCCTCTTAATGAACACCAAGTAGTTGCATTGATTGGTATTATTTATATAAAAGAATTTATAGATGTTGAAAGAAAATATAATGTGATATCTGATTACTAATAATACCATTGCAAAAGGCCACAAATAATTTTCCTTCGGTAAAATTTAGCAGCAACAACTAAGCCTTAATTATATATACATATATATAGATATAAACTAGATATAGTTTTTAAGTTTGTCAATTCTTTGCGTAGGACAACGTAGACATTCTATAGAATGCCTAGCCAATATATAGAATACCTAGCCCAAGTATGAAATTAAAAGGATATTTCTTATTTTGGCTAAATGAGTTAGTAATGTCTGGATTATATACTTTGCTGGTAACATATATATATAACAACCCAAAATAACCTCTTTCTCATTAGTTGTATGTTCATTTGATTTACCAAACATTGATAGGCCAGAACACCGTACGAAATAGGAAAAAGTAAGAATTTTCGGTATCATTAGCTCAAATTCTGGTATACCAAAAATTTAAAAAAGTGTTGCTTAACATTTTAGAACTAAATCTTTTGTAAGGAAAAGTTTTCTCTAATGTTGAAAAAATATTAATAAGAGAAATTTGTATGAATTTTTTCAAAAGTCAAAACAAAAATTTCTAACTATTTTTATACGTACATTACTTATAACCCAATTATCGTGGATACATATGCAAAAATATCCGAAAAAGTAGGCAATCTATAAAACCAAAATCTATTGCAGTTATTTTAATATGTATATGAAAGATGTTGAGCATGCAGATCAAAATTTTCCAATTCCCATATTTAAAAAAATTTTATTCTTTACCTTATTTTCTTTTTCGTCGTGACGCATCTTCTATTTGCGTAGATTTTATTTCTTAATGTACATGAAAACCTAAACTTGAAGAACTCAAATCACAAATTCAAGATACCACTAAAAATTAGTTTTAGAAATCACCACTAGAAAACAGAGCTAAAAGGAAAAACATTAGTTCTGTAAATCGCCGCCAGACATCAATAGCTACTTGCTGGATAAACATTATTTCTAAAAATGCCACTGGAATAAGTGATAAGGGCTAATACAAACTTCCATAATAAGGAAAACAAAAGGTCGGTCTTTTTTCTTTATAAAAATGCCAAAAATACATAATTATTCTAATATATAGGTTAAAAAAAAAAAAAATCAGTAAAAACACTGATACCAAGGAGGTAATTTTTGGCGATGCTAGTAAGCAGAATAACTTACAAAATCTCACTTCAGATGACTGTTCTTACCGAAAATTTGCGATATGCCGGCAAACTACACTTGTTTCTGCGAATCATGTCAAACCTAGAATAGAGGTAGGTATGTCAACTTTGAATTTCATCAAAGACTCGAAATTATTAATCTTACTGAACACTCATTAATCTAGTTGGAAATATTATCAGTACTGACAAGATGAGTTTTGTAGGCGGTAACTAAATTATTTTTGTTTTAGCAATATAATGAAAATCTTCACATTTGTTTTATGTTTTTATTTTGTTACAAAATGTAGAACGTAATTTAGAGGGCTGTGGATTTCCATCAATAATTCCTAGGACCAACATCCATCCAAAAATAATTGTTTTATTTTTACACTCGTCCAAATGCTAATTTTTGTTTATCACAAACTCTGGTTCCCACTTTTTCCATGTATCTCTTAAGACCAATTGAAGGCATTATTTGCTGACAATCAATTGCGGTATATATCTTTTATACAATATTTCAGAGATGTGACTATTGTACAATTTAGGCCGTCCATGTTACTAATTAATCAACCTTCTAAAAAAACCCATGTGTACTCTGCTAGTCTTTTTCAACAAAGCATCAAGAGTTGAACTAGATAGTTGTAGAAAGGATTTAAGTTATAATTTACTTGAATCTTATCTAGCATGCCTAGCAAAGTGAAATGAGCTGTCCACAATAGCTACGAACTATTGAATCAAATGGAATTTCCTTTGTTCTCCAAAAATTCGATTTACTTTTTTATAAATAACTATCTGCCGTTGCTGCTACCTTCTAATATACTTTATTTGCTTTCTTGAACTTACCATTTGCAGTAATTTACTCTTAGATATTTACAATGTCAGTTTCCTTTTTATTGTAATAAAGTTTTCATGCTTTCCTTATAAAAAGTGCAACTTCCGTTTTATCTATGCTGAATATATTTAAACGTTCCAGTTTAAATATATGTATCTCCAAAAAAAAATATTCCTAACATAAGTCATCAGCATCAATACATCCTTATTCTCATTAATATTGATACCAGTCGCTCCATAATTCCAAAAGAAATGGATAAATCCTGAATGCATAGTGAAACAGTAGGAGCTGAGGAGAGGCAGTCTCCTTCTGTGACGCTAAATTTACCTGTACTTGTTCATTGCTTATAATGGCAAGTTGGCTGGGCACTTTTTCCTTACTATCTTTTTAATTTTTCTGCGCTTAAGATTAAGCTAGACTTAAGATTGGTATAAAGAAAATTTGGAAAATTTAAAAAAAAAAAAATAGTGGCTAGTACAAATTGACGCACTTATCCACCCTAGTACATGACAGGATGAAAGATTTGAATTCAGTTATCAGTGCATGCAGACATCAGTGAATTCAGTTATACATAATAATAGTGAAGGAAAAGGATTGTGAGATTAGGTCTTTTTAAAAAATAAGAAAACTTAAATTCTTGCCAACGTTTCGACAAATATGTTGTCATTTTCAAGGCCTAAGTTTTCTTATTTTTTAAAAAGACCGAATCTCACAATCCTTTTCCTTTATATAAGAACGGTCGAGAAGAATCTTCCATAATAATAGTTATTAGTAAGGAATTAAAAGACTACCAATGAAAATGGAACCCATCCAATTTGTTTTTGGGGATTTTCAATTTTGGCGGTCGTAGTCATTTTTTTCGGGAGAGATTAAAAAAGCCCATTTTTTTAGAAATATCTTAACAAATTTGCGAAAACTTGCAATAATGCTAAGCCTTCTTTTGGAAGGCACATAATGATGTGAAATTATTTATGGTTTTATTGCTTAAGGAAATATTTTGTCCTATTTTTAAGGAGGATATATCCCTCTTATGCACTTCTCACCGTCAACCACTGAATTTAGGGAGTAACAAAAAACTCACTTGAACTTTTACAAATTTATAATCATACAACTACACTTTCATTTTTATGCTTTATGAACACTTTTTAAACAAATAAATAGTCCTTGTGTCTTAAAAATCAGTTCATCAAAATATAGCACATTAATAATAAAATTTGTAATAATCCAAGTTATTTTATTCTTTAAACTACATCAGGTGTATATTTTAAAGAGTGCGCAAAAAAATAAAATTTCAAAAATGAAAATAGTAATTTTTTTTTTTTACCAAAGAATTTAACTATAACATTTAATAATGTACAAAATAATATTTACATTTAGTATTTTATATTAACTATATAATACATAATTCAATGAAATAAAAATATGAAACTTCTTGACTATATAAGTAAATGAAACTTAACTGCAAACCAGAAAGTTAATTAATGTAGCTGGCTAATGTAATATTCTTTTCTTAGTCTGAATAATTTTTTTGTATTTACAAATTTTATACAAATATTGAAGAGTTACTGCAGCAATGATACTTTTATCGTTCTTCCTCTAAGCTGGGTGTATGCGAGTTGTCTAACAGCTCTCATAGCTTCAGAAGGATTTTTTAAACAGACTCTTGCATCGCCGGTGGGTCGCCCTCTCTCATCAAATCTCCTAATTACATCTTCATGTTCAATCTCAAAATCGCTAAATAAACCTATTATCTCTTCAATATCTGCCCTGAAATGTAAATTTTCAAGCGCTACAACGCATCCTGGTTTTCCGAAATTTTCTACAACATCGCCATCAATGTAAGGACCTCCAGGGCCAGGGCCAGGACCACCTCCACCTCCACCACCCCTTGGTGGTCTAGGTCCCCCCATTGGACCGCTCATTGATGGATCACCTCCGCTGTTTCCTAAAAGAGGTGGTGGGCCAGCACTAAAACGTGACCGACCTCTAGGTCCACCTCTTCCCTCACCACGACCTCCTCTCATATTTCCACCGCCACCAGAATCTCCACCCATTCTTGAATTATATCTCTCATTCATTCCATAGTTTCCTCTATTTCCTTTATCTCCTTTCTGATATCTTTCATCGTTTCCATAGGATGGTCTATCAGATCCTTTCTCTTCATGACCCATTCTGTACTGATGATATTGTGGCGGTAATGATAATAATGGTGGCATAGGATTCTGCTGATATGGCGCAGGTAATTTCCACTGACCAGTAGCCCTGAGAAATTGATCCTGTGTAACTTTTTCGATGGAAACAACAAAGCGTCCCATGTTTGCTCCGTTTTTGGAAACAGATTTATCTGCTTCTTCGTCACTTTCAAATTGGCAGTATGCTTCACTATGCGATGACTGTCCCATATTGTCTTGCAACAAATGGATATTAAGAGGAGCAACTCCAAGTTCTGAAAAAAAATCTAGAATATCTCTTTCACTACACTGCGGGGGTAAGCCTTTGATTAATACTGAATTTGACCCTTCTAGTCTATCCAATCGATCTTGTTGTCTATCCATTCGCCCCATTCTCTCCTGTCTATCGGATCTATCCATTCTATCTGGTCGGTCCATTCTGTCTTGGTTGTCCATTCTATCTTGTCTATCAGGTCTAGGTTCTCGTTCAGATCTGTCCGGCCTTTCTGATCTATCCCCCCGTCCTGATCTAGGATCTTGTCTTCCTTCTTGCCTTGGATCTTGTCTTTTATAATCTAATGCAGGATTTATTCGATATGGATCTTGGAATTTCCGTTCTCTACCTCTATCTCTTCTATTTTCTTTTGGCCAAACGACATCATTTGATTCTCCATTGTCAATATCCATATCAACTGCTTTCACAATTGCATCCTTTTCAGGTTTAAAATTATCTACTGCAGCTCTATACAAATCATCACGTAAGTGTATCACCTCCACTATATTACTCCTTACTTTTTTACCATGTTGATTAAGGGCAGATTTCTTCTGTGAAGAGTTACTAAATTTTACATAGGCTATTCCGGTTCTATTACCCTGATTGTCATTTATCATTTTAATGCCATCAGGTGGAATAATAAGACCATCAAATAATTTTTTAAGATCAATATACGAAGAATTTAGAGGTAAGCCTCTTATTTCCACACAAGCATCTGCATCACCAGTGGACGAGTCATGATTTGATTCTGAATGCTGTGTCATCATTCTCCACATTGGATCAAATCCTTCAGCATGAGAAGAAGCTACTGAATACATAGCTGGAGTAGGAAAGGCAGGAGGTGGAAAAGTAGATAAAGGTATGTCAGGCATGAGCAGTGGTGGTCGTTGGAGAGGCATTTGAGAGGGATCAAGTGGAACAGGCATTGGACCCATTGGTCCAGGCATTGGTGGCCAACCTTCTCTGCCTCTCATAGGAGGCATACCTGGAAAATTTCCCATAGGTGGCATCTGAGGGTGTCCTGGAAAATGTCGTCTCTCTTGATCTGTAGGAAAATTAACTCCAGGCTGTTGCATAGTTGACTGTGCAGGATCCTTTCCATTTTGCTGCATTTGAAGTAACATTTGAGGAAGAGGGGGATCAGGAAGAAGAGCCGGTTTAGGATGCTGCTGTGGTGGAGGTTGCTGCTGAACTTCCCAAGACTGATTACCCTCATTTTTGCTAGCAGAAGTATCATTTTTCTCTATATCACTATCTCTAGAATGCCTACCAGCCCTGTGATCATCTTTACTCTCTCCCCGGGGACCCCTTTTCCTATCTCTTGACCTACTCCTCCGATTTCTGTACCTGTCTCTACTTCGACTTCTGTCTCTTCTACGTCTATCACGTTCTCTATCTCTACGATCGCGACCTCGAGATCTGTCTCGTGAACGATCTCCTTCCTTTGATCTTCCTCTCACTCTTCCTCTATCACGACTAGACGATCTATCTTTTCTGTCACGTCTACTATTGGAGTCATCATCTTTTTCTTTAACTCTATAACCTACTTCTTGGGTCAAGTCTTTTGTTTCATCGTTTCCTGTAGCACCTTGATTAGGCTGAGGCAGCGGCTGGGCAGCCTGCGGATTTGCTATCAGTGTCTGAAGTTTAATAGCTTGCTGTCGTGCTTGCTCTATGATTTTTAACATTTCTGTTCGAGAGCTCAGAAATAATTTTATTTTAATTTCTTTCAACTTTCCTCCATCAAGTAACATTGCCTGACGAGCGTCTTCATCAGTACTGAAATGATGAATTTATTATTAATACAAAATAAATAAAGTTTTATTTTAGATAATCCTTAAAATTACTATTAGTTTAAAGTAATGACAATGATATTAAAAGAAAACTTATTCGGGATTTTTTTTTACACGGAGCAATCATGAGTCCTATACTGTTCTAACTTATCCGAACTTATTTCAACGCTTTGGCTACATCTAACTGTAGACACAATGTTAGCCTCTAAGACATTGCGTCAAAGCATTACTGACTTACAAACATTTATCAAAATGGTTCAAAAAATCGAAGCTGCTGCTAAACCCTTCTAAAACGGAAGCAAAAATCTTGGCTCTTCAGCGGTTTCGAAATAAAGGACTGCATCTATTGAAAATTAAAAACCAGAAACTCCCCCGGAAACAAAAGGACCAAGGAGTGCGCTATACTGGCTTAATCCTGCACCCAAGACTCAGTTGGTGGCTCTACATTAACACTAAATTGCATTAAGTTTATACTCGACAGTGAAACAGTCATACTCACTGATTTTACAAGCACACCTCTTTTGTACTGTATTTCTCTAAAACACAATCTTCAAACCTTACTTGACATATGCCTGCCCAGTTTAGTTAACAGATAGTAATCAATTTAAGAAATTATAACAAACATTTCAAAACAAAGTATTAAAACTAGAATAAATAAGAGTAAGTAAAAATAAAGCGACTCCTTGGTTTATCGGGAACTATAAATTAAATATACAGGGAACTCGACATTTACATTCAACATTTCTAACATTCGCACTCACATGACTAAATAAACTGATAACTTTTCTTATAGAGGTTAATAATGTTAACATTGTTATGATAAAGTAATTTTAATAAATGAAAAAATACTGTAATCAAATGAAATATTTCATCAAAATAAAAAATTATATTCCATACTTCAGTAAATAATAAAGAGAAGAAACATTTATTAAATGTTTACACTGTCATGAATAAAATTAATTTTATTTAAAAACTCTTGAGGATTGAATGGAAGATTAGGTTTGTAATTACTAAACATGATTCCATCACTCTTGTCATCTGATAAAAGAAATCTAATATTTTGATCGCCAAAAAAATTTATTGATCGTATTTGTCATTACTATTAGTTTAAAGTCATGACAATGATGTTAAAAGGAAACTTATTCGGGATTTTTTTTACACGAAGTAATCATGAGTCCTATACTGTTCTAACTTATCCGAACTTATTTCAACGCTTTGGCTACATCTAACTGTAGACACAATATTAGCCTCTAAGACATTGCGTCAAAGCATTACTGACTTACAAACATTTATCAAAATGGTTCAAAAAATCGAAGCTGCTGCTAAACCCTTCTAAAACGGAAGCAAAAATCTTGGCTCTTCAGCGGAGCAATCTAACCTCTAAGACATTCATTAATATGAATTGGCCAAACGACATCATTTCAGTAAATAATCTATATACAAAATTGTATGCATCTATATACATGTTATATTAAAAAATATAACATCTTATATAGATTGGAATCTGTAGGGATTTGGTTATAAAGACGCCACCACGACCCCTAATGGTGTATTGTGACACTACACATATGTAGATATTTTATTTGAAACATTCATTTACATTTATTTTTGGAAACTTTATTTTTGGGGAATGGATGACTTTAGGCTTCCCTCTAAAGTTTCTTTTACTTTTTACGCCATGTCTTCAGCTATTCATTTAGCCATTCGGCCTCGCGCGGCCCAGCATAAAAGAACTGGGCTGCGCTGATGATTGATGTTGTTCGTTTAGTTGGATATCCAGGGGACACGTAAGAACAATCTCGGACGCGAACAACTTCACCTAAGTCTGATTGGTCTTACACCTGCATATACTCAATACTGTTAATGAATGTGACGTGCACACTGTTAACGGGAATAAGTATTTGATGCATACAATTCTGAGTATGAAGAAAATAAATGTCTAGAATTATGAATTTATTTTTTTTTTTTTGTAATTTTATGCGATTTATTCGATTACAACACCAAAAGAATTTCTTTAAAACTAACTAATCATGTCAATGACCTCTCACTTTTGTTCGAAACTTTTTTACAAAAAAAAAAAATTGACTTTATATGTTGTATGTGTTGTGTTTTCATGAGTTGTATGAAACAGGAACCTTAGATTTCCCTGTGAAATACCTATATAAATATATTGTACAGATCTAGCATCAATAAAATGTAAGATTGCTTGTGTTCCTTCAATCTTAATAGCGCTATCTCGTGGACAGTAATGTAACTACATTGACATTGATATGACAACCTAAACTTAAAGGTACCAACCCAGCATGTAACCTCTCACCCATAAATATTTATGTTAGAGCTTTGAAAAAAATTGTCAAAGTTTAAAGAAAATGTGTGTCAATTTTACAATTGTGTAAACTGCAGTAAGAGAAAGTCGTGTGATTGTTTCTCACTAATTACTTTCTCTTACTGCTGGGCTATGCGTGTTGTGAACAAATGATCTCAAACATCGAAAATCGCAGGGAGCTCCACATTATATTCCATTTAGGTAGATTCATCACACCCGACGATATAGATAGAAGCTTCTGCGGGTCTGTGAGTCAGATGAAGAAATTGTCGTTAAATTGCCGTTACAAATTTTATATTATGGGCTGACAAGAGACAGTACCATACAGTATAGATATAATCCTCACCACATAGATCTATAATATTAAGTTAAGGCCAACCTTAACGATCAGTATATATGAAGGAATCATATAACAAACTAAAACAGCACATCAGTGGGAAACATTAGCACCACCATTTCCCCCAAATGAGTCCTTAAATGAATTTCCATTATTCATTTGCGAGTCCTTACATGAGTCCACCATTTCCCGAAGAAATGTTTCAAATAAAAATAGTAGCTCCGAACATATGTAGTTAATATACGAATTTTGAAGAAAATCATTGGAGCTGTTTTCGAGAAAAAATTGCAAATGCATTAAGTGGTACTTTCGGTTGAGGAATTTCGACAAATGAACTATCTGTCTGATCCCATAGTGATACCCCAAACAAAATGTCAAGAACTTTCTGCAATATTTCGTTTTTGAGCTATGCTACTTACGTACATACGCGTACGCACAATTTTCTAAAAACCACTTTTTTGGACAAAATGGACTTCAAAACGAATATATCCGTTGAAAACTCGATGCTTCGCAATACTTCCTCTTACATGAGCAAGAGAAAGTAAAATATATAAATAAATGAAAATGTTTTGATTTTCGAATCTTCGTCTTAATTTCGTTTTTTATTCTAATATGAGAGGATTACTTTTTTACTTTGTTTTTATGACAATTGCTCGATAACTAAACCAATACTATATCGTCAAAAATAAGTGAAACATTCCCAAGAGCAGACCATAAAAGAAAGAGAGGCAATGTTGCCACTGTTTAAACTATTACAGTAACAGTTTTCTTTCAAAAATGAAACTTCCAATTAAATAATCTATTTACTTACTCTTTGGAGAATGTATTGCAATCATGTCAAATTTTCGGAATTGTGATTTCAACGGAAATACATTTTTAGGATCCCCAGAGTATGAAAAAATGTTTCTTGCGAATAGTCTGTATTTATGCAAGGCGTTTTGTTGGCGTGTGTATTTTAATATATCATGTGTATGTATATTTTCGGACATAATATCTCGAAAATGAATAATCGCAAAAAACACAGATTTTACTTTTCCTTCAAAGTTCCACCATCGCATCTAAAACCAAGGTTTTCTGACCACAATCAATCAACCAGAATTGCAACTTCACTGAAGTCGGCAATTTTGCAATTCAGTATTTTGCTATTTACGATCCTTACAACTTTCTTTAAACTGTACATTCTAACTATCCAAATAAGTAAATTTCTTTTTTCTGCAATCGTTTAGTGACCTACATATATTACGCTAAAATCAATGGCTAATGTTCTACTTTTTCTCACTAGTCAGTTACACATTATTTTCACTAGTGTGTAGAAGTAACATTATTCAATTCTAATAAGCCCGATATCTGGCGGTAAGCAGCGAAAAAAAGATCAAAACAAATCCCAGATACAGTGGATTTGAGGTTATATGTATCAAACGGAACAGGTTAAGAGAGTGGGAGTATTTGACTTGATATTAGATACATTCTTTGGCCCTTTTCTCTCTTTTTCAAATAAAAATTATTTTTTGAAATGTTTATCCTGAACAAATTAAAAGTAATGAGCATAAATATTAATAGTTACCAATTTTGCTAATGGATTGAGACAGAGAATACTGCTATGCAATGAAATATTTTCTTGTAAGCAAGTATTAATCCCTAACAACTTTATTTATCAAAAATTGCAAACTCCAAATACACGTTTAATTAAGTGTGCATGTTTAATGAAAATTCATAATTAGAATTTTATTAATGTTTATTGATGCTCGATAACATGTGGTATTTTATCCGTCGTGGCGTTCATATTTTTTTTATTTCTGACCGGTTTTGGATTTTTAGCCATCGTCAGAATAAATTTATCAAGTACGTGCAGAGAGTTCATATCAACGCAATGTTGCTGTTACACTCGACCCTTGTTGGTTTGTTGACTGTATGTATGTGCGGGAGGACCTGATCGGTATTTAGACTTACAAGCCTGTTGGAAAAAACTCGTGTGAAACACTCACACAACTTTCTCTTACCGCAGGCTACAAAATTGTAACTGACAAATTTTATAGTTACTATACCAAACTTAATGTAATTCGTAGATGTTTTTATGGAGAAAATCGCAAAAACTGAAAAACTCTTAAGTAAAAATTTACTTCCGGTTTACTATTTTTCTTGAAAATCGGAACTTTAGCAATCTATTTATTTCTAATAATTTTTTTTTTTTTTAGATGTTAGAATTGTATAATCATGTATGATAGCATTAGAGGAAAACATTACCCCAACTTACACAATACCCCACCTCAGCCCTCACCAAAAAAAAACCCTTAAATGACATGACTAGGAGAACTGTTTCAAATAAATGTAGTATCTCTTTATACGTATTAGTTCACAATCCTAGTTTAAGGAAAATCGCGTCTGAGCCGTTTTAGAGAAAATATCAGAAAACTGAAATATACTTTTCAATAAAAACCCACTTCCGGCAATCCGATTTTCTTCAATCTCGGAATTTCAACATATTTAATTTTAATTAACATTATGCAGATGACAGAATTGAGTAATAAACTAAAATATCCTTTAGAGGAATCCTCTCTTCACCCCTCCCCCAAAAGTGCCCTTAAATGGATTTTCCCGGAAAAATGTTTCAAATAAAAGTTGTAGCTCTTTATATGTGTAGTTGAAATATCAAGTTTAAAAAAAATTGTTGGAGCCGTTTTCGAGAAAATGAAAAAAACCATTCAGTGAAGTGGCACTTCCGGGTGAACCGACTTTTACGAAAAGCTTATTCTCAGGTCTCCAGGTCACTTTAACGAGTTTGAACATTCTGCGATTTTTCGTTTTTGTGATATGCTGTCCAACACATACATACACGGACCAATTGCTAAAAACTACTTTTTTGAATTCAGGAGATCTCAAAATGGATATCCAGTGAAAACTCTATTTCAAAATTTTGACACGATTACAATTACTTCCTCTAACAACAGTTACAAAAAGTAGGCATTATTATCCTTTACTTTTTGAAACTATTATCCTGAAAAATTACGAAAAAACGAAACCACTTTCCGAAAAACTGCGACTATTATACGAAATACAAATACCAAGTTGCCCCAAAACTGTTAATGGCACCTTACCTGCCCCTTTCAGACTAGTTTGAGCAGGTGATATTTGAAGCCGTAATTGTTCAAAGTGGTGGAGACCTTAGACTATGACATCCCCCCAATCCTCTTTAAAACAATTTGTTTCCCGTTAACGGTACAGAGCAGATAGAAGGGCCTTCCGATGTCTTTCTCCTTCTGGAAGGTCTCCCCTATAGTTATTGATTCCTGATTAGAATTGCTTTCAATTTGCAAATCACTCTGCTCATTAGTTGAGAGTTCTTCTTGTATGTCTGCATTCACAGTATTTACAGAACGTTGTTGGCATGCCCGCTTGAAATGATCTAATTTGCCGCAATAGTAGTATTTAACTGACCTTGCTGAACACTCCCGCAGTTGACTATGACTGTAATTACAATATTTACATACTGTCTGATCCATATTACGAAACTTTCCTTTACTTTCTTCTGCCTCACAATCTGAACAGTGTGATTTGTTAATCTCCAGATTTTATATTATAACCTCTAATCATTTGCTGAGGGCAGATAGAAGGGCCTTCCGAAGTCTTTCTCCTTCTGGAAGGTCTCCCCTATAGTTATTGATTCCAGATTAGAATAGTTATCAATTTGCAAATCACTCTGCTCATTAGCTGAGAGTTCTTCTTGTATGTCTGCATTCACAGTATTTACAGAACGTTGTTGGCATGCCCGCTTGAAATGACCTAATTTGCCGCAATAGTAGTATTTAACTGACCTTGCTGAACATTCCCGCAGTTAACTATGATTGTAATTACAATATTTACATACTGTCTGATCCATATTACGAAACTTTCCTTTACTTTCTTCTTTTGCCTCACAAGCTGAACAGTGTGAATTGTTCATCTCCAGATTTTATATTATAACCTCTAATCATTTGCTGGCTAATTCCAATGCCTGGCGTTGTGTATAGCTGCATCCAAGTTCAAATTATTATTGAGCTGAAAACTCTTTGAAAGCGGCTGATCTATTATGGCCGGTAACTAATTTTAATAAGACCATGTTATCAGTAAAACCCTTCCATACACAGAACACACATCTCCATTCGCATCTTTCAGCCATTCTATATAAATCTGCAATAAAGGAATCAATAGTTTCTTCCTCTTCTTGAAAACGCTGAAGACGTAGTTCTTTCATAATACATATTTTTCTTTACTTAAAAATGTTCCTGTAGTTTTAAATGTTGTCTCATTTTCTGGCACGTCCCATGCATTCAAACAGAACAAAAACATGTTTACCTGTTCTGTTTCAGTTCTATTCACATTTTTTGATCCAATTGCTCCTTTCTTCTGGATAATGATACTGAACTTTTCAAGTGGCGCCTTGTTAATTTTCTCTGATAATTATTCTGGTGTTAATTCAACTGACATAGTTTATCTCACAGCTGCCAACATGTAAAGAATGCTAATAATTACGAAAAACTAGACAAATTACTGAACGTAATTCTCTGTATATTTTTCCACTCACCCTTATCCATTCCAATACCTTACATTAATTTAAAAACTCATTAACATATGCCTTATCATAAAGCCATATGATAATGCATATGCTCTATCCTACTACACAACTACATGTATCCGCACTATCATTATTTTTATTTTAGAATAACTAAATTTGAGTAAAAATTCCTAGTTTGACGAATATTTGACAATTTTATACATGAATATCTACAGGAAGAGAAACTCGTGTGAGTATTTCATATCACAACAGAAATTTTGTTTTTTTAGGCTATAATTTCATTGAGCAGCCACTTTTCTTATTTAAAACATTTTTTTTTTGGCCCCGCGGAAGATGAATAAATGTTGTATCTTCGGACAATATAAATTATCTGAAATGTTATACTACTCAGTTTCAGTTTCTCTTATTGCTGTACGAGGAAGCATTGTAATTGTGTCAAATTTTCGAAATTAAGCATTGTTAGTGGGGACTCGTGAATAAGAAAAATATTTTTAGCGAATGAGTGGGATAATATGTATCAATGATGAATATTGCAGATAGTTTAATCCATGATATAACTGTGTCCCACGAAAGTGACGGCCAAAATTCACCAAAGTGAGACGTCAAAATTTTCTCGGAAGTTACTCCAACGATTTTCTATGCACATATAATCAAGTTAATCACTTTTGTTTGAAAGATTTATCCAAGATAATTGTTTTCTGAATGGGTGCAACATTAAACTAACCTCTGAAATGTCATCAGTACTATGGGTATTGTATATCTTTTGCTTAAAACATATAAATGCACTGCTAAATTCCAAATATGAGTTTTTTTTTTCTAAAGTGCTGTAATTTCAAATCTTCAAAATCTCAAGTGCAATTTACGATTCTACCAGCTCTATTAAGGTACATTATATGGCTTATAGTGGGGGAATTCCAAGTTCGAAGGTAATTGAGAGAAGTGCAACTTTACAAAAAATGCTTACTGAATTCTTCTGATTATTTGTCGAAAATGGTTTATATTCGACATAACTATTTATCTGAAACCGCCCACTAGTTATGTATGCTGGGAGCTCTGTAGTATACAATATGGTCGCTTCAGGTAATCTTTATCCCTAAAAACCAAGAATTATATGTGTGTGTGTTGCTAAGGCAACTGATTCTCTGATGAAAATACCAAGTTTGAAGTAAATTATAAAATTACTTATAATTATAACACTGCAGTAAAAGAAAGTCATGTGAGTGTTCCCAGATTTTTTTGAAGTACTGTTTAATATCATGACAAAATTTTGGGTTAACAAATTAGGTCCTTATTCTTGCGAAACCAGATCTTTATAAAACTACCAATTACCTTAAAAGCCTTTTTCTTATTTTTATTAGTGGTGATCATAAAAAAAGATTATTTGTAAACATTAAATGCTTTCCAAGTAGTATCAATTATGATAATGATCAAGCCAGTAAGAAAAAGATGCAAGTAAGATGCGCGTAGCTATTTATTTTTATATTCTGGAATTAATTACGCATATAGATACTGGATGTTGCCATAATTTAGATTTAAATTTTTGAAATCATTACTTATATTTTAACGCCTAGGTCTACATATATTCCTTCAATACTATCCGATAGCTTTTTAATCACTAAAATGAACTGAAAAGATTGAATATGGCTGACATTTAAGAATTTGTTATTCTTTCTTTTTAAAAGTTAAGATTAAAATTCTATTTATCAAATACTGCAATAGCATAGCCCCGTGGAACTGCTTGCTATGTAGTGGTGACACGCGGTACTAGATTCTATTTATCGTCTAAGACTTGGAACTATAAAATATTTGTTAACTGTAATGGCTGGGCCACTTCAAACCACAATTGAAATGTAAGCCACACGAAAAAATATTCAACATTCTTTACTTTTTTTTTTAGCTTATTATGAATAAACTATCATAATATAGTCAGCATCGCGACCAATTAGCGATATAAATTCAACAAAAATCAACAAATTGATCCTTCTGTCATGTTCATGTCTTTAGCCGTCTACAGGTTTATTTTAGTGATATTAAACAATATTCTAAAATAGAAAATTCTTAATTATAGTTATATGTTTCTTATACACATAAACGAACCTTATAGCTGAAACTAAAAAATTAAAATAATTTCCTTGTACTTCAAGTTAATAATAATGTAACATTGTGCATGGTGTATGTGCTCTTTCTTAACAGATTTACGAAAATAGTTTCACCGGATAATTTTTGAGGATTTGATTCGTGGGTGTGTGTGTGTGTGTGTGTGAGATGTAATTCAAAAGCGACTGTGGTTTAAATCTGGTATTTCTGTTTGTCATCAGACGTTCCGGCAGGAAGCTTCAGGTGGAATAAATTAACTGTAACAAAAAATACAATTTTTGTTGTTGTTGTTTCCCAGACTGTTCTCAATACTCGTTATCTTGTTATCAATTCTATTGTACTTTTTCCAACAATACGGATTTTTGGGCCATCTCTTACAGATCTAAGATGCTAACTTCTAAAATGGTATTACATAGTATTGAACTCCTCTTGTACAGCTTTAAAGCAAGTAATACATTGTGTGAGTGTCAAACTAGAAAACGAGATCTCCAAGAGTTTAAAGATTAAAAAGGAAATATTTTGCAATTAACCGATTTAGTCGATAAAGCTCCAGTAACAAGGTAGAGAACACAACTTTTGACAATAATGGTAGTGCAAATATTATTAATTTATTTTTTTCATTTGAATATAATAGGTAGTATTGAGCGCACGTGACAATTGGAAATGTGTAATTAACTTTTAAAGATTTTTTGTATTTGTAGTGTCTGAATTAATTTTCTTTTTGGAAATACTCATGTAAAACATTTCTTAAGAAGTCACTCATGCACATACGGCAGACAATATCCACTTATAACAAAATTATCTAAAATGTTTATATTTCTCATCTTTCATCACTGTAACTTATCTAATATTATTTTTTTAATATAAACATAAAAAAAAAATCCGAACCAGAAGTAACCCACTTTGAGTGGGTCAATATATAGAAGTTGTACTTTTTTTTCAATTAATCTTAATTGTGGATTATTAGAAACTGTTTTTATATCAAGAAATCTCATGCCTCTCTTAATTAAAATTAGTAACAAACCATAAGACTGTCGATATTTTAAGACTTTTAACTAAATTTAAACTTGCAGAATAAATGATGTCCTAATCAATCAACTCATTGTTATAAAATAATAGAATGGGAGGAAACTCCTAGAATGATCTAATCAATTCGAAGACCATGATTTTTATAAAAAAAATGTTAGTTTTAAGTAATAATTTTAGTTCAATGGTCAATCTGTTAAAAGTTCGCCTTACACATTCTTTTGGAATTTAACAAAAAATTTTTAACGAACTAACTTTTAATTTTAATTAATTAAAAAAGTTTTACTAATCTCTAAGTTTAAATAGCAATAAAGGAAATGTTTAATAGCTAAGTTATTAAGAATATATTATTTTTTCTTTTCGTTGTATCAGTGTTTTTTTTTATGTTTGTAATGAAAGTACAGAGAAGCTAACTCTTGCTAAAACGAACTATTGTCCCTAAAAGCAATAAATAAGAAATAAAATCATGGATATTTTCTAGAGTAATTTTTTTATTCGTACTGTTCCACTCATGTTTCAAACACAATTATTCCAAAAATATTTCATAATAAAAAAAGAAGCAACCTATTATTCTAAACGCGATTACAATTAGAAAATAATATAAAGAAAAACTTATCAATACTCCCCTACAGTAGTGTGTCACTCTAAATTAAAAATTTAAAAAAAAGAAAAAAAAGTGGTACAATATAAATAATCTATTGAAGCGATCTATTTATAAAATTACGACTTTTTTAAAAGAAAGTTTCAATTTTTTTCCAATTTAAGGATGAAAGGAAAACTGACTTTTCTTTTCATTTACTTATAGTAAAAGGATTTTGTTTCTTTTTAAATGATTTCATTTAACTGTTCAATGTGGTCTAAATTTCTAATTGTAATTATGAAATGTGCAGTAACAACCAAAATTTAATACTCTTCCACTTGAAGTAGTAATAAAATAATATGCAAAGTTTCAGTTTTCTTCTACATATCATGGTTGCATCTTTAAAAGTTGATATAACATAAACTTGCTATATTGGCAATGCAGTTGTTCATGGCATCAAAAATATTAGACAGACTTACCTTTTCACCTTCTTATGATTTAACCATAAGTGTAAAAAGACAAACCCATCTTTTAATATAAGACACTATTTCAATTTTACTGAAGTATGGAATATTTTCTTAAATTTTAAATTATGTGGTAATTCATCAAAACAGTGCTGATGGAGAGTACCTGAAAGCAATAAATGCGTCCCCTTGCTCCCCGCCGACAATGTGAACGCCACCTTCTGGAATTGATAAACCACTGAAGTAAGCTCTGATATCTGCAGCATTGGCAGACCACGGAAGATTTTGCAGCCTTATAATGACACTCATGTTGATGATGTCCTTTTTCAAATTCCTAGTTGATACAATAGCAAGTAACACGTCATATATCAAAATAATACAACAATACAGATTAGATATGATATTCATAAATAAAAAATAAAATAAAATATAAAAATAAAATAAAAATTTTTTTTTAATTTAAGGCGCATCAACATCTATGGTTGTTAGCGCTCGAAGCCTTCTCAATGTACTCAGTCGTTAAAGACAAACTTTCCATCATCGAACAGTGAGCTGTAGAGGCTCCTAGGAAGAAAAAAATCTAGGGAAGCAGTATTGTACTCGAATCCGGGACCTCCGCGTGAAAGTCCAATATGCTACCACTAAGATAATCCTTCCCTTTTATTTTATTTTATTGGTAATTAAATAGTGTTTAAGAGATCATATTTTTAAATGATGATACGTGCATAAACAAAATAAATTGGTAAATCTTTATCAAGTTTTTACATAATAATTGAAGTCAATTTCGGTATTGTTTATCTTTCTCAAAGCAATGCTTACACCTGGGCGAGAATAATCATGTATAAGTATTAAGTTCATAAAGTTAACTCATGTAAATCAAATTTGCTTTCATAAATCAATGATAAAAAAAAAATTATGAAATCAATGGAGGGCTCTTAAGCCCTTGCACTTTCTATATCAACACAAGAAGTATATGCACTGATTGCAACTCTCTCTAAAAAGGGCTCCAGCTATGAAGGGAATCATTAAGACTCAAATGGCGAAGTAGACAAGTTAATAAAAAAAAAAGAAAAGAATTTTATTCTTGATTTTTTTTTTTTAATTTTAGTAATGATTTTATAATTTTCCAATATATATATTTAACAAATAACACAACTTCCAGATGTACGTTTCAACTGACGAAATTTGATTTGGAGAAATTAGGATTGTAGTCTCTCTTCTTTGCTCACACTTACCTCTAGCCTTGTATTGTAATAAAATCCTTTAATCAAGAATTTTGTTAGGAATTAAGTTATTTCGTTATTTGTAACTTCATCTACAAACAAATGTACTCCGCTGACTTGATATTTAACATGATTATATTCTATTTACGTAGATATCAACCAAAACCTTTCAGATAGAGGGTTTTTATTTAATCCATTAAGATCCTTAGAGTTCTGCTTCAATGGTTAGCTGGCTCACTTGTAAAATTATTTTATCTTTATTATTGGTGCTGCTTATATTTCTGTCAATATAATAAAATAAAGAACAGAATGCCAAGACCATCGGAAACTAATATCTCTTCTCTCTTTTTATATAATAAATTACGATTGTTTGGTCAACTATCCACTCAGGATTATAATTCCTAAGTTATGGTGATTAAAAAGGCTGTTTTTCATTTGTTTTGAAAACTGTACGCAGTAAAGTTAAAATTGTTTTGTTACTTTTATAGCACATTGCTTATATTACTTTAATATTCATTATGTATTAATAAATGGGTTCAAAAATAGTAATTGATATTCATTTTAAAATATGAACCTATTTCTTCACAGAATGCGCAGGACAACCAAGACGAAGATAACCTTCGTGGGGAGTAAAATACTACTACATATTTTCTTTTAGTCTTATTTATAGTATAAACTTATTTATTGCCGACTTCCTCATTGAATAAATCTTTGGTTATGTTGAAAAAAAAAAGTAGCATTAAGGCTTATAATTTCTAACGCAGCGCCTTACAGCCCACTGGAATGCACTTGCGACTTTTCGTTTAAACAAAAAACGTAACAAGATTGGATTGTAAGGCAGAATATCAACTGGCAATACAAGTAAATGATAAAAGTTCACTTATTCATAAAAATCCGGATAAAGTGAAGTGTATTTTTTGACTAGGTATTTGGGTCCATTGTGGGGTTAGTTCTGACCAACTGATTTTCATCCATCATCAGTGTTTTGCTATCAAGTTCAGTAGAGACTTCATTTCAACTTAAGTTTGTGTCACGCACCTTACCAGTAGAATGAGAAAGTAAAGAGATCTGATGTACACACTAACGATTTTTTTTAATGTTGGGCAATTTTCATTAAATATCTATCACGTATAGAATATATTATATTGTAATGGCCGTTTATAAAACGCGATACGTTACCATCTCATCTAGAACTTCGTATATCAATTTTTTCTGAAAATGTTTCTATGTTAATTAAATGTACATGTCAAACCAAACTTAATTAACATTGGAACCATTTTCGTGAAAATCGTACAAAAAAAAAAATCAGTGTATTACTAGTTTTGGTAGACAAATTTTGGCTGGAATCTTCTTGTTGATACTTAAACGGAATGCTAAGTTTGAGCTTCCTGCAGTTTTTCGTTTCTAAACAATTTTGAAGAGACTGGCAAATTCAGAAACGAATAGAATTTTGAGGTCATATTGTATTATTAAATTTTTATAATTATTTCCAAGCTCCAGGGGGATCCTCTTTGGATACACCCATGTATATTATATGTTGATTTCAAAATGCGTCACAATTTTTATATAGGTGGATACCGAACAACGTTATTTCTAAAACATTTCTTCCCAAAATTGGTCAATGAATTAACGTTAAAAAATATAATTTTATTAGTAACACAATGTATTTTAAATAAAACTTAGTAAACGAGAATAATTTTTTAGAGTATTCAGACAAGATTTTTATCTGGAGGCTGCAAATCACCTTTTTTATATATATGTACACCACCATCTACTTCATTAATCATGTTAGGTATTTCTAAATATACCTAACAATTTCACTTAATGAAATTATGTGTTTATATAAACCCCATATTTTGTCCCTATAAAGTATACCCATACAACGTGTGCTGCAACTGAAATTAAATGCGTCAGATAGGCTTATCCAGTCGAATTATAGTAAGAAATATATAGTTTAGCATTCCCAACTTTATATTGATAAAAAAATTAAATTTAAAAATCACCATCACCAAGGAATAACTCTTTTCCTTCCTCTTAAATGTAGGTGTCAGTTAGCACATCGTGATTCTCCGTCATTTTTTTTTTTTTTAATCTAAGGTGCGTCAAAATTCATGGCCAGTGGCTCCTTGGAGCAATCTCCGTGCACAGCCGGCTCCGGACAGTGAGCTGTAGTGGATGGTAGGAGAGTAAATCTTATATGCACAGGGCTAATGAGACTTCTGCATTACTAGGCCAGCAACACGCTAACACTGAGTTAATCGCTTCCATTTCCGTCTGTTTCATTGATAACGCTTGCTCAAACTGGGCTTTCATGGGAATTGTACAGAGTTTGCTTGAAGCGAAGCCCTCCCTTATTAAGAAAATAAGTAATCTGTAATTCTATATTGTATAAAAATAAGGCGTATTTCCTAAAACATGGATTTTTTTTTTATGGCTCTACAGTGGGTTAAAACTTGCTCTTTATGTGTGCTAATAAAATCCGATTTTTTTTGTATTTTTATATAATGCGATAACATGGTAACCTGTAACAGTTGGTTAAAGAAGGAACTCTTGGTAACGGCTGTCAAAGAGGGTAGTTTTGTGTGAAAATTCCGTTCTTGAACGGAATGCACAGCCGTGGTTTCAAAAACTGTTTGAAAAAAAAGAGTTCAAAAAAATGTTTGAAAAAAGGTATATTCAGGGCTCAGGGCTCTATTTAGTGAATGCAAGACCTCTGTCTTATCCTGTCAAGCTTAATCTCAAGAAAAAGAAAATACTTGAAATTAATTAGCCGAGACAGGCCTTTCGCACTCTAATCCCATTCGTATAAAATTGACAACAAAATGTGGGCGGTCCTTCATGATAAGAGCACATTCTTCGAACACATGCCAATAACCATCTAGAAATTAGATGTTCTTCCTGTCCAATCCCATCAAATATGTTTTATCAAAGGAACAGCGACTTTGACAAGCGATAATGACTAGACCATGGATGGTTAGATCTAAAAATTGGGGGAAAAAATCTGTTTGCAAATATGAAACTTCATTTCGCACGATATAAGATATTCCAAAGGCTTTTGTTGAAAAAAAAAAAAAAAAAATTCTCAATGTTACGCTTATATTAATACTTCCCGTTACACCAAACAAAACATGGCAAAATTTTAAAGAACCAAGTAAGCTAATCCTACCCTGTCTACAGCGAAATTTTGCCTCTCTATATTCATTCTATCAGTTCCTCCTCTAACGCAAATTTAATTGGCATCTTAAATTTCAATATTTGGATAAGGTTAAAAAAATTGAGGTGAAAAGTTCTTTACCCAAAACCGAACATGAAACCCCAACGAGGAATAGCCCGCCCAGATGGCATTTGTTTGACATCAAACTACAACAGAATATAATCTACAAATGATCGAAATTAGAATATTTGGAATATTATTTTTTACCCACAAATGAATCATTCTGAGTGAATATATAATTTTTTTTTTTTTTTAAATAAATGGATTTGAACAAGTATGTTAAGTATATTCATTATTAGACTAGAATTCAAATAAACAAAGTTCTAACAGAATGGCACACAATAATTTCCGCTGAAATTATATATATATATATATAAAAAAGCAATTGATTTTAACAGTTTAAAATGCAGATCCAATAAATGTTTATGTTAGCTTCGAGCTACATTCTCTATAATTTAAATATGTATTGTTTTATTTACTATGTATCTGTTAAAAAGTTAAAATATTTGCACAAACCTTTCAAATTAATTTTGACATTCATGTTGACAAAAAAAATCATTTCAAACTAACCATGTTTTTAAAAATCTTACCTTCCTTAATCAAAATATAATGTGATATTTCTAGTACAAAATATGTACTAGTTTGAGAAAATTAAAGTGATTTTATATCTTTTTAACGTGAAAACTTCAATTTTTTACCAAATTGTGTTAGTCTGAAAAACATTCGAAAATTGTCTGTAATTACTATGGAGAGGACGTTGAAATTTTTTTTTATAGAACATTACCATAATCCATCCTTAAATGAAGCTTAAGCAATTTAAAGAAAAATTGTGTATATATATTATAATTTCTAGTTGTTTTTTTTGTTTTTTTTAAACCCGAGGAATCTCTTAAAATAAAATAAGTTTACCTTCGGGGACCCTGCCTGTTTTGATGTAACCAAATTTTGAAAAAAGCAAGGGTCACAGAACTTTTTTCAAACTTTCTATTTGACATGTTCATCAGAAATAAAAAAATAAGTATTTTTCAAAAATATAACAATTCCCGTATTTAAAGCAATAAGGAACTTTAGCTCTCAATCAGGCACCGAAGATATTCGAGAATACAATAGCAATCAGCAGTTTCTAAAAAAAAAAAACTATCGTTACTTTTACAAAAAGCATCTTCTTGTGGAACATGTAGAAATCTAGAGTACTATACATATTGACGTTTCTTCTTAATTCTTCAAATGCGCGCATAACTTGAGAATATATTTGATGTACTAGTGCCCATAGAAAATTTATTTATTTATTTATTACCATTTATTGTTCTATAATCCAAGATATAAAACTGAATAAAAATTAATATTTTTCAAATTAACTAATTATAGAAAATCGGCTAGAGTATGAATTACAAATCAATATCTATAAAAATGAATTAATCAGCCTTTAGAATGCTCCAAAACAATTTCAGATAGCATGAAGAAATTTTTTGAAAATCACTCAATATCCAAAAGGAAAAAGAACAAAGAGAGGTCTTCTACCACACCAAAAATAAAATAATAGCGGCAGTACATGACAGTTACCCAAGTCGCAAAGCTCGTGGTTTAACAAATGATTGGAAACCATAAATGATGCTCAGGGACATAAGCGTTTGTGTTCCCCTTATTCAAATAATGTCGCAAATGACTTGATCACCGGAAGATATAAGGATCTTCACTTGGTATGAGTTAAACCTTACCAGATTTTTTTTTTTATTTAACTTAGGATCATGAAAAACTGTTATTTAATGATACGTAATTACAATTCTTAGTCTACTGTACTGTCCGGTCTTTGATAATATATAAAATATTAGAAATGCCATTTAAAAAAAAAGAAGTAAAAATGAATTATTTACTTACTAAACTAAAGCTAGAACTTAAATTCCTATTGAATTTCTTTAGTTTCATGCGGCATATTTCTTCCTCTCTCTTCTCTGGGAGCCTACTGACGAAACATACATCGTTTGCTAAAATGATTTGTACGCTAAGAATGTGCTGCAGCAACAAAGTTGATGGTAAATTTTCCATCCCACTCCCATTTTGTTTTTTTGTGTAGCATACTTAAAACTAACGTAAAAGTTGCAGCTATTAAACTTTTATTTTCAAAACTTCATACCTCGAGATTACATTTTTTAGAATAACGGAGCTTGATTAAGAATTCCATTTTTTTTTTTTTTTGCCTCAAAGAACCCCATGTCTCAAATAACATGTTTCAATCCAAAAATATCAAATGCCCCTGAATTGCTGTTAAAATAAAAATTCTATGGTTGATAGGGATAAGGGTATTAAGAATATAGGATTTTAACTAACTTATACCCACCCTTTTTCCCCATCAACCTCAGAATTATTTGTATGTATGTAAATAAAAAATTTTAGTGGCCGGTTTAGAAAATGCCACTTTTGCAGAGTACACTTTTGAACTTTTTCAAGTATAACCCTACATTTATGGTCAGTAGCTGCCAGTTATTACGACCTCACTGTCCAGCTCAGGTGAAAACACTAAACCAACTAATTACTTTAAGTCTTAAACTCTCAGTTGTTAAGCATCACAACATAAAAGTCTTCTCTAGATCAAGAAATAAATCACTTTACAAATTATTTTCATTAACAATCATTATCTTTATCATAATGGCTTATGTGTTGACATAATGATGACTTTTTCAAAATATAAACAGTAAAAAAATGGGTTGTTCTAGGAATGCAATCAGCAGTACAAAAAAATAAAAAAACGAGACTAAATTGTTTAAAAGGTTTTTTATTTATTCGTATTATTTGCATGCTTAGAACAATCTATTTATAATGTTTTTATAATACGCGTTGGCAATTATAATAAAGAAATGGATATTGCTATTTTAAAACAAGTCTTATTTCTTGACTGAACCTCAATATATAAAACGAAAAAACATCTCTGGATGACTTTGCATTGGTGGAAATAGCCGTTGCTTTATTATCCAGTTTGTTTCTATTGCAAACATGATTGTGTTTGAGAGAAGTGATTTACCTTTATGCTAGAGGACTTCGTTTGAGTCGAGATGGCAGCGCTATCCCCTGCTGCACACTAAAAAGTGGTCAGGCAATACAATTTTGCAAAGTGTAGCGCGTATTTTGTGAATAGATTTGAATCAGTATGTCTGGTTTTTAAAAGCTTTGTTCTCTTGTGTGAGATTTTGACTATTTACACAAATGACAACCTAAATGTGTAAACAAATGTTTTTTATTTTCCTTAGTCCAATGAAATAGTGACTGGGCTGATACTGAGTATAAATGGCTGATAAGATTTTAACACTCAGGAACTGCATTCTATGGCTGAAGCTACTTAAAATTTAAATAGCTGTCATGCTAAGTTCTTCAAACTATTAAAATAGCTTCCTTTATTCAAAACCTCTTTAATTTTGTTTTTAGATTTAATCAGGTCATATGCTTCCTTACTTTCCTCCCTAAATCATTTAGCATTAGTTCCTTGTAGTTCAATCCTCCATACGTTAAAAATGACACTGACAAGTTGTTTCTTCATCCTAAATCCGGTCACCTATAAAGTCTCACCAATACCTGTCTCCTTACTCAGAACAGCGACTGGTGCTCATATAGACCCCCCCTGGTTAAGTCACTCTGTAGAAAACATGCACTTTATACATACTGTATATTGCTTTGAGTTCACCTCATTGAATAAGCAGTATTAAATATATTAGACGTACGATTTGATGAAGAAAGTTTATCTTCAAATTAATGTTCAAATAAGACAATGAAGCAGCACTAGATGTCTCACTAGTTGTTATTCAGACTCTTTAACAATACATAATTTAAAACTTGCTTACTTCACATTATTAAATTGTGTTATCTTCAATTAGAAAAAAAATGAAAAAACTGAACGAGTTATTCGTGAATATAATCATACTAATTTAAGACAAAAATAAAACCTAATTCTCTGGTCGGCTAGATTTATATGCAGATTTTTGAATGAAATGGAGGGAATATTCAAATTCACAAGAATGATTTTTAATAATGTACCTATTGAAACAAACTTCTGGGAATCACGAGTATTTTTATTCTAAATTAAAAATGTCAAATTTCTTAAATATTTAAATTTCTAATATCAAATTGCAATTGTCTAGAAAGATGGTAGGAAAGTTATGTATTTTTTTTTTATGCCATAATCTGTCAATTAATTTATTTTTTTCGGATCTAATATTAAATCTCATATTCGTGATGTAAAATCTCGAGATTCAAGTGGTATTATAATGTATTAACTCTACTTAAAAAAAAAAAAAAAATCTAATATGTTCTATTATGAAATGTTACTAATTTTACAATTTAAAATCAAAATACACTTAAAAATTATTTTGATTGTAATTCCTAAAAATTCAAGAGGGAATAGAAATCCAAATGCAAGAAAAATTTGTAAATTATAAAAAAACACACTGATCAAAAGATGACCAAATTCTAGTTCCAAACTGAAACTTTTTAATTCCTAACTACAGAACATAATGCATTTTTATACGTAAACCATAATCGTAATAAATAATTCGGCAGAGTCAAAATTTGATACCTCTAGAGTTCATGCCCAAAAAAATAATTACCTACAAAATTATTTTTATGGAATTAACGAATGTCTTCCATCGCAGACGATCTATCCAATAACTATTGATTAAAATTCACTTCACAAAGAAGTGATCTCATAATATTCGAAATCAGTTTATCATTTGTTTAAAATAATATCTCCAAACCCAATTAATTCATATTATAATAATGATCTTAAAAATATTAATAGAAACATCCTATTAGCCGGCGAGTTAAAATAAATTAATCCCAACACCAAGGAAATCTTAAAACTCAAGACCCTCTAATGACAGCAAGTTTTTTTTTTCGATGTTTTAGAAAATATCATGTTTAGTAAAAAGTTAGTATTTAGCTAGCTGTCAGAAATATATATACATATATAAACAATCCGATAATTCAACAATAAAAGATTCAAGATTCTCTTCTTGGGTGCTAAATCAGGATGGTCAATCAGAAATTCATTACCACCGTTCGTTTATGGACTTTGACATATTTACAATAACAAATAACATCTTCAACAAAACTGTTTACAATTTCCTGTCTTACTTATTTATTCGTATTCAAGTAAAGTTCTGACATCTTACCACCAAACTCAGTGAGCCTACTTTTCCTCAATGAGCTGTCATCGTTGATCAATTTTAATATATCTAAAGTTCCTTATAACTGTATCACATAATGATGGTGCATTAAAATTATTAGAGATGGCATTCTTTTCGTACAAAAAAGAAGTTTAGAAGATTCTTAAGGGTTCAGAGGTGCAAAGCTGTCACAAGACGAATACCACTTTAACAATAATTTCATTTTTTTTTTTTTTTACAAATTTGAAAACTAGATTTCTTTTCATGAAATATGTTTCAAATACAATATAATTGGATTAATATCAAGTAACAGAAGCTGGATAGACAATCTTAGAGACTTCTTAATTATATCCTGCAGTTGAGCTATTGAAGTTAGCGGAGGATGTCGCGTTTACTAGTAACACCACACTAAACATCCATTGCTGTTATTTTTAGGCGCGCAGGGCAAAGGTTCACGATTACTGAGCCATCTCATTGTAAACATTAAAGGAAAGGCTATTGTCCCTTTTACATGAGAATGCTATAAAAGGAACTTTTCAAAAAATGTTTGAAATAAAAGTAATGTCGGATAGTTAAGTTAAATTCTGCGATTTTTCACGTTTGACTTATTCAGACACAAGACAATTTTTTTTAAAAAACGCTTTTTCTGGTTCCTGGACCACAAAACAGATATTTCCAGAGTAAACTTTGAAAATCTAACACGACTGCAATATTTGCTCTTACTTACAGAAATAGAAACTAAAAATCATGGATAAAAAGATAAATTCAATGGCTCAAATAACTAAATAACGCAATTTGATTGCTATATTTGATAATTTTTTGAATAATCTTTTTTTTTTGTTTATTATGATTACTATTCCTTATTACATCTATTTTAATCACATTTAAAAAATGACTTAAGAATGGAAAAAAAAAGGAAAACTTCATTAAACAGAAGCTTAATGTTAATCTACTTTGTATCATTTTTCATGAAAAAAATGTATTTTCCAAATTTAAAAAAAAAAAAAAAAAACTATGTTCTAAAATAAATAAGTTAGTTCCGAGGTAGACCATTTGAGAGTATTTAAATTTTTTGTGCTATATTTGAAATTTTCAGACAAAATTATTGATGATAAAAAAAAAATTAATATTACTTCTTGTCGCATGTTAAGAAGGGTGTCGCATTCGCAGCACCCTATACAATAAATAAATTCATTGCTTGTTGTGGTGGGTGGTTGGTTCCGCAGAGCTGGAAAGCATCAGAGACATTTTCCGTGGTAGCCTGCTTCATTTTGTGGTCATCGACCGGTTTCGGGCGTTCGCCCATCTTCAGAATGCTTTTTCAGACAGTGTGACAACACAGACTTGCACAGAGCAAACTTAGTTTACACACTGACTGGTTTTAATTCCACACTAACTGGAGTTAAAAACCAGTCAGTGTGTAAACTAAGTTTGCTCTGTGCAAGTCTGTGTTGTCACACTGTCTGAAAAACGCATTCTGAAATTGGGCGAATGCCCGAAACCGGTCGATGACCACAAAATGAAGCAGGCTACCACAGAAAATGTCTGAAAATCATTACTGTTTATGAAGACTATGTTAAATATATACATAATATATGTACATATTTTAATTTAAAGCTCGACAACATCTGTGGGGGGCATTGGCGCCCGGAACCTTCTCAGTGCATTCGCGGCTTCCGGACAGTGTCCTCTCGCTACAGACAACACTGCCCATCACCGAACATTGGGCTTCTAGGAAGAAAAAATCTAAGTGGCAGCACTGGTCTCAAACCCGGGACCTCCGTGTGAGAGTCCAACGCGCTACCATAGAGCTAATCCCTTCCCTTATATTAATATGTTTGTAATACAGATTTAGAAAAATTAATGTTTTCAAACTATTTCATCTTGCAACCTGTTTTTTATCCTTGCTTTCAACTGCACAATTTTCAGCAAACCAAAGTACGTTTTTCACTCTCATCTTTTTCTTCATATTATTAATAACATTACATATTAATTGATTTATATCTACTTAAAAGACAAATCTTTATTAAAATAACGGAACGCCAATGGCAGCAAATTGCGAATACAATATGAAGTGAATAGTTCGCAGAGGGTAAAAACGAAGATTACATAAATGTAAGGAAAATACTCAAACAAATTATTTTAACAAATCAATGGAATTCAAAATTATATTATCCAAATTAACAATCAACGAATAAGTAACAGCTTACAGCAATGAAATATTTTCTCAGTTATGTACTTTGTTTTTACTCTTCTTATCACCGCGTTTTGATCTAGAAGTACCTCTCTGTCAGTTACTGGTAGAACTTTAATGGTCATGAAATTCTACCACGGCTTAACGCCATGAAAGAAAGAAAAAAAAGCAATACACGATGCAGGCGATACCTTATCAGAAGCATTATTAAGCGAAGTAAAATATATTATAGCAATTTTCTAATCGTCAGGCCTTAAAATTACAATGAAATTATAATATAATATAATAAATATGGTCAATGCCGTATAAACATCTCATTATATTCTAGCACTTTTTGCACAGTCTCAACATTTTCTTTCAACTAAGCTATTTAAAACAAAACAAAAAATGAAGGAATAAAGATCGCTTGGAAAGATTTGCAGTAATGGTACTCGGGCCCATAGCCGTTTCGGAGCATCAGACAAATACATAAAGAGAAATTTATTATTAAAGGTATATAAGTAATTACTTCGTTCGGTTAAAGAAGTAGATTTTACAAGTGGGCATATTCCTATATTCGGACAGAATTTACCAATTATAATATTACACCAAAACGTTTTTCAATAAATACAAAAAAATAATATCAGAAATGAATTCGAAACCTAAAATGGAAGTTTTGCAATTATTTATTTAGAAAGATAATGAGATTTCCGTATTCTAATTATCAGTAGTTGAGAACATCCGTCGGAACCATAAAATTTAAAAAAGAATATCGAATACAAGTGTAAAACAAATATACATCAAACTTACACATTCCAAAAGTTAAGAATTCATTATTAGAATACCACATTTTCCCTATCCGGAAAGTCGAAAATTTGAAAACAGAACTTTATTTAAATTGGTGGCAGGTGTACTGCCATATCTATCTAATGGCATCTGGTGATCTCAGATGTATAATGAAGAAATGTTTCAAGAAAAAAGTAAGAGAAGTTCTTCAAAAAAATAAGATTAGTAGTGAATTCTCAGCTATTCTCAAAGCTTAACATTTATCATGTGAAATTCGTGTTTCACTAAAAAATACTTAACTTTGGATAACAAATATATAGAGTCCGTTGTGATGATCTCAGAGAGTCAAGATTAAAACTCTGTATATATTTTTTTTTAATTACGAGCTTCCCGTCACTAGGTCTCCTTTGAATAGTTTATGCTGATAATTGGCAAACTACAAGAAGTGATAAGTAAATAAGTATTTTTTCTTCCTTCATTTACCTGCCACAATTATATTATATTTGTCCCTATTTTTTTTCAGATAGTAAAAATGATAACTTTACTTCCTACTATCATCAAGTAGTGCTTAGTAAATAATTTTTTTAACTTGTTATATATGCAATAAAAAGAAAACGATCCGTCAACCATGTCGCTTCATGGTATAAACAAGACAGGAGAGGTTGTTTCATGTACAATATCTGATTAAAATAGTTTCTGAAGATATCTGTTTAAGATGTTTTATGAGGGCTAATCAAAATTATGTAATTTTACAAGTGACTGTTTTAAGCCGTCCACTTACGAAATGTAATAAAAACCTAAAATTGGAACAATTAAATCTATACTATTACAATAAAATTGATATCCAAACTTTTGAAGATTATAATACCAAGGTAGGACTTCGGTATGTGTTTACGTGGGCAAGGTGAAAATTCTCGGCCTAGTAGTGAAAGTGAGTTTTTTTTTTTTTTAAATGCATTATTTCTCAATGTAGTCTCCCTACTTCAATACAGTCGTCCAACGTTTTTCTAATAACTGGATTCCGTCCTTGAAGTGCGATTCTGGAAGGTCTTCAAAATATCCAATTACCACTACTATCATCTCTTCATCTGACCCAAAACGTTTTCCAGCCACAAATTTCTTATGGTTTGGGAATAGATGAAAGTCAGAGGGAGCCAAATCTGGCGAATAGGGAGGATGTTCCAACAATTCATACTTCAAATCCCTCAATTTGCCAGTTGTCAAAGTGTCTTTGGGGGTGGGTACATTGTCCTGATGAAAGAGGATTTTTTCTTTTGCAACCCAGGCCTTTTCTGTCTAATTTTTTCATTTAGCTGGACAAGAAGATGTGCGTAGTATTCCCCATGAATTGTTTGACCCTTTGCAGATAGTCAAGTAAAAGAATCCCTTTCCATAACCTTTCCAGCCGATGCAATTGTCTTTGCTTTCTTCGGTGCAGAGACACCGTCTTCTACCCACTGCTTGGATTGTTGTTTTGTCTCTGGGATATGGTGGTGAACCTACGTTTCATCCATCGTAACAAATCTGCGCTGAAAATCGGTTGGATTCTTCTAAAAACGGCACTAACATTGCTGGAACTTGATTACTCATTTGTTTTACAAATGCGGCACCTGTCTTGCAAAAAGTTTTCTCATACTGAGTTCTTCGTGTAAAATGTGCCGTACACTTTCTTCTTAGATGCCTACAGCCTTAGCTATCTCATACACCTTTATTCGTCGATCATCTAGAACCAACTAGTTGCAGTTTTTGGCTGTCCTTCACGTGGATCATCTTCAATCGATGTACGACCACGTTTAAACTCAGCTGCCCATTTTTTACTATCGATAACGAAGGTGCCGACTCCTTATACAATTTCACCAACTTTGGATGAATTTCTGATGGCGATAAAACCATCCAAAACGAAGATTCTTATGACGAACGGTATTCAAGTTCATTCATTTTGTCAAAAGCATCCAACAAGCTTACTTTAAACAGCCTCATAAAACAAACTATTTGTCTGATCAACATTTAAAGTATGCCAACATAACAAAACTAGGGCTTCATTTGTAGCAGTGTCATCTATGGATTAGGCTGAGAACTTTTCACCTGGCCCTAGCACATATTATTATGCAAGTGCAGCTACTTTGGGCAAATGAATGCCCAAAAAATTTCACGATGGCTGCTAGGTAAATCCAGGTCAGTGGCAAGCAAAAAAAGTTTATTAATATGAGTCTAGTTCACACTAGGATTAACTCCTACAAGGTCTTAGGATATCTGTAATGGTAAATATGTCAATCTACAGACCTGCATAGGTTTAAAAAGCAAATTTAGGCCTGCCAAATGAGAGCTTTCAAGTTTTGGCAGGAAACACATTGCACGGTAGGTGTAAGGATTTTGGCTGTTGGTACTACTCCTGAAAAAGAAAAATCCAACGCCAATATGTAGACAGAATGGCACTTAAGATTCGGGTCTGATTATAAGACAGGACTAATGGTTTAGTTCAGTAACCAATGGCCACAATAATTAACCCCGTGTATCACTCGGTAGCGTAATGAATTTAAATTGTACACTTTTGAAAAACCAAAGCTATTTGACATTAAACATTACCAATAAATTATGTCAAAATAGTTAAAAGCAATTGCAAAAATTATTATGAATAAAAACATAAATCTTGAACAGGACAACTCGAATACCAGCAATATTTGTTAAAATAATCATAAAAAACAAAATTATCGTTTAAGAATTTTCGTCAATAGCGTTTCAAATTGTACGGATTACTTAACTGTATTACTGCTGTTGAAAAAGTTTCAATATTGGTCTATGAATAAAAAGTAATAATTTAAAGTGGTCACTTGAAAGTTAAATTTGTTATAGTGAATACATAAACTGTCGACGTTCATTCATAAACTCATTTTGTATGGGTGGAGAGATCAAGTTGCAGCTACTTACTGGATCATTAGGGATTTTTTTTTTTATCTGAACATGTGATGGAGAGGATTTATCCATCATTGCAATGTCTTACAAAATAAGTCATCAATTTTCGAAAAAGTTGTTGGGCCAACATATATAAAGATAGGAAACATCAATTATTACTAATATCATCATCCTTATTGACATTTCAAACAAGGAATTGACTGAACGTATTAAATTAATGAAAGGATATCACAACAGTGAGATGGTCTTTTTGAAAGCAGCCCATCCTGAAGGATGAACAAATTTTGCACAAATAGTGATATCCTAAAATCTGGTATTTTATGCGGAGCCATCCACATATTTAACTATTACCATTCAAATTTCAATCAAACTCGCAAAGATAGTTTTATTCATTTTAAAAAAGGCTTTTTGAGTAATATTTATAAATCTTTCTAAGTTAATGGCTGGTCTATTGCAGACTTTTCTCTTTTTCTTTGAATTTTCTTGTCCTTTTCTAGAAATTCTGCTTTCATTACGGCAGTTGGGAACATAATAATTCTAGAAATTCTGCTTTCATTACGGCAGTTGGGAACATAATTATTATTAAGTTCTGAAACTTTGTTTTTTATGTCTTTAAGAACACTGGAGATCCTTCAAAAGGGTTGTCTTGTCATACTTTTTTTATCAATGCTAAAAAATGCTCTCAAGCATAATAAGAATGCTAACATGTGACTGATGTTTCCTGTTTAGTAACTATGCTATTAATACATTTAACAATTACCATGTTGATGAAAGCAAATTTCCATGGTGATTTTACGGAGATATATATATATATAAATATAGATAAAGAGTGATCCTAAAATTAACTATTATATCTTCCTTCGATTTGCCGTTCAACTTATTACACAAGGTAGTTTAGATGTCTTCAATCATCTATCCAGAAAAATATGTAATAGCTTTCTTGAAGATTTTCCAGCTTAACATTCCATTTTCATTTTTAATATTACTATTTCCTAGTACAATTATATGTTCAACAGCTTGGTTATGAAGTGCATACTGCTGTTATTAGGAATAAAGGTAAACAAACAGTAATGCACTGATGTGGACGAAAAATGAATATATTTTTCTGTATGCAACAATGGATCCTGTTTTAAAGATAAGAAAAGAAATTCCAAATATATTGAGCTAAATACCTACATTTGCACTCTTCATCTTATTCCTTCATTGATTATATCTCATCTTAAACCACTATTAATTTCTTAGAAAAATACTAAAAAATATTTATTTAAACAAAGGTAAAAACGCACATAAAAGCTTAATGGTAAAATACCTTAACAAACAAGCATAATAATCAGGTTTTTGTAGCGATCAAATCCAGCTTGTTACCATAAGGGCAAAACACTGAAGTTCTTATTTACTTTCTTAATATCCAACTGAAATTCTCGGAACAAATACGTCTTCAAATATAAATCTTCAACCTTCAACAAATTAAAAAATATATATTTATATATGTATAAGGAAAAAATACTAAATGCAAATATATAAATTAATCTGACGCGAAATCAACAAAACAAGCAAATAATGATTAAACGTCCAATCTTTTTTGTAAATTCTTCGAAAGCAAACTTAAATTATTTACTCAAAATGCACATATATTACATCCCTATATAAAGTGCACGTATATATATATTCGTGCATTTTGTATAAATGCACTGAGAAAGCGGGAGAGGGTAGCACAGGATTACCTAAAGTAAAGAGAGTACAGCATGCAAAGTTGTAAATGTACTATGTTGTCTTATCATCTTCACACACTTTAATAAAATATGTGTGAACTTTAATAAAGTTTATTCCTCCTTACAATTACAAAACCCACAACTTTTTGGGGGGCCGCTCCGGGATTAATGCTTGGAAAAAATAAATAGTTAATTATAAGATAAGTTGGACTATGAAGTTTAAGTAGAGGTATATCAATTGAATTTTGCTATTTTATTACATTTTAAAGTTGATTTATAGATATTCAGAGAAACTTATAGTTTATTATAAATTGAATAATTACATGTAAATGAGTTTATTATTTTATTTGATATAATTCTGTATTTTAAAGCTGATAATTAAATATTTTGAAACATCTATGTCCGAATAGTTTCAGTTAAAGATTTGACAGAATGAGAATTAAAAGCAGAACTAAAAAGACGAGATAATAAAGTCTCAGGAAGAAAAATGATTTACTTGAATGATTGAAAGCAATAGTATTAACTATAAAATTCAAAGGTAGAAGAGGTAGATGTTACAGATAATAAGCTGGATGAAGGTGATCTTGATGAAGTGCAGGCTGATAATGAAGAGATTAAAGATTCAAGATAGATCATGAGGAGTTCGCCGAGAAGAATTGTTTCGCATTTGAAAACTATTGGCTATTTGAAACAAATGGATCCAATTATAAGGAATCAACATACTATATATACGTAAGTAATTTAATTAATTTTACAGATGGTGAAAGTTCAATGAGTACATACAGCGGTAATGATCATACCATACAAATTGCAAGCTGGATACAGAATTCGAAGACACAAGTAGAGAATATCTGAAGGGTCAGATACACAAAAATTAGATACATGAAAAGAAATTACTATCAGGGACAGCTAAATTGTTTGTTATGCACGCTAAAAATATTATTATAAATATTATAATATTATTTGAAGAAACCTCTTTAAAAAAAAAATTACTATAAAACCATGTAGAAAATTAAATTAGTACATAAAAAATTAGCAAATAGCAAAAAAAAATAAATGAATCTTTCCAGGAATATATGCACTAGATGCTGGGGCTACAATTTCACAGAGCGATGTTGAAAAGGAATCATTGATGCTATCACTGATATGGAGGCAAATAAAACCATTCTGTACGGCGCTTCTTCTTTGAAACAATTCCGCGATAAATTAAGAATCTATGAACTGATGAAAGGAAATAATAAGAAGAAATATTATTAACAACCAAGAAAAGAAATTGTTTTGGCTGTGGCGAAGGTATCCACATTTTGCAAAAGTGTCCCCATCGCAACAGGGGTCTGAAATGTTTCAAATGTAATGAATTTGTTGCAGAGGGATGTACCTTACATAGTACAGGTACACAACGGCCGACCCTATAAATTTGATTACTCCTATCGTAAGAATTAACCATTCCAGGCGTTGATTGATACTGGCAGCGAAGTTAACATAATTAGATGGGATAGTTATTCAAAATTAGTCGGAGCAACTGAGTTGATCCACTCCAGAAGGGTATTCATCGGCTTTAGTAATGCCCAAATCAGGCCCATAGGTGATTTTAAAATAGGTCCATAGATGGAAACAGATGGAGCGGTTTATCCGGTAAGAATGTTTGTAGTCTCTACAAAATTGATGAGCGCAGAAGTATTGCTTAGAAGATATGCTTTCAAAAGCTATTAGAAATGACAATGAACAAACAAAAATTAAAAGCGATCTTAAAAATAACAGAACGAGAACCTTATGAAGACTTTTTAATGGAGGATTGTATTCTAAAGAAAAAGATAAACGATATGAATAAAATTGTGCTGCCTACCACCATGCACAATTAGACTTTATAAAAAGGATTAATGAAAATTGACATTTTGGAGTCAAGAAAATGTAGGTGGCTATCGAAAGTGAGTATTACATTCATAAATTGGAAGAAAAGTGAAAAACGTTCTGGGAGTGTTACGTTACTTGGATATTGGCAGAAAGAAGGAAAGGGAAGAGAGAAGGAATCACATATCTTATAGATCACTTGGGACCATTAACGAAGACGTCCAAATAAAGGAATAAATATTTACTATTCGTGGTTGATGCTTTCTTGAAGTTCGTGTGGTTAAACCCAACCACAAGAGCTCAGGAACTCAAAATATTATTCAGAAACTGAATATCCAATAAGTTGTTTTCGGAAACCCCCGCAGAATTATTACGAATAGGGGAACATCGTTTACTTCTGCTCAGTTTCAGGACTACTGCACTGATGAAGATATTGAGCATGCAGCTATAACCGCCAGAGTGTCCAGAGGCAACGGACAAGTGGAACGGATTAATAGCACTGTTCTACCTGTATTGACTAAGTTAAGTGCTAAAAACCCAGCCAACTGGTATAAACATTTGGGAAGGGCACAAACTTGTATGAACAGCACTTCAAAGAGCGATAAAAACTACTAATTTCGAGGTACTTACGGGTGTTAACATGCGGCAGAAGGAAGACGTCAGAATGTTCGAGCTCATCGAAGAGGAGACCTTGAAGTTATTTGAAGATGAAAGAAGAGGACTCAGAAATATAGTAAAAGGAAATATATTTGCAATGCAAGAGAATAAACGCAGTATAATGCAGATGCAAAAAAGCTTGGAAGATTGAAAAGGGAGATCTGGTGTTAATTCGCCAAACACAGTTTAACCCTGGAGAAAAAAATTAGAAATAAATTTCTAGGGATTTCTAGAAATCACGAAGTACAAAATAATCGCTATGAAGTTGCCAAAATAAAGGGTGAAGTTATAACTACCACGGCCGCAGACTGTATGAAACCATATCCAGTGGTCTCTTCAGGGACTGAAGAGCTTCTAGATGAGCCGATGTGGAAATGGGATACCGAAGGTAACAGTTTAGAAGTAGACATGCAAAGTCGTATTTATATTGCGTTGTCTTTCATTTGACTTATATTAAAAGTTCTTCAGTTGTTTAATATTTTCTTGTATGTTTCAATAAAGTTTATTCCTCCTTCCAAAATTCCATATGTTTATAGTGGTGGTTAAAAGTACAAGTACCTATCCAGTCAGGTAGCATAAGTGTGATTATATTAATGTCCAATAGCCAGCACTAAAAACATTGCACAAACCAAATAACATCTGAAATATAACAACTACAATTCCGAAGAACTCTCTAAAATCAGTTTTGTCAAACAAATGTTCAAATGAAAGTGATACATTTACATCTGTGCAGTTAGCACGCCAAAAAATCGCCGTGGTCGTTCTCGAGAAAATTTCAGAAACTCAAAAACTTATTCTGTAAAATTCTTAATCTGGACAACTGACTTTATCCAAATACTTCTAATGTATACTAATATCATAAATTGATAGTATCATACATTGCATTGAAGTGGTACGGGGGAAAGCTTAACGTTACTGTTCCCCAGAACCCCTCCAAAAACCAATTTTCCTAGGGAAGTGTTTAAAAGTTGTTTGAAGAAAATCGTTAGAGCCGTTTTTGAGAAAACCGCATAAATGGGGGGGGGGCATTCAGTAATGCACAACCGGTTGATGGATATGCCTGAAACTTGGTGACAAATGGTCGTACTTAAAGGGAATACTAAGTTAGAGTTTACTATGATTTTTAGTTTTTGAGATATTTCATTCACACACAACATTCGCTAAAAACTTTTACGTACTCAGGAGACCTCAAAACCTCCTTTTATTTATTTAAAATGGTGGTGGTTAAGAGTACAAGTACCTGTAGCGTAAGTGTGATTATATTAATGTCCAATAGCCAGCACTAAAAACATCGCACAAACCAAATTTTGGAAGGAGTTGGTTTGCCCTCCCCATGTTGGTTTGCCCTCCCCTTCTGCGAATAATAATAATAATAATGCCCTAACATATATATTTATGAAAATTCAATTCGAAAATTTAGCACGATTACAATACTTCACTCTTAACATCATAAAAGTAAGTAGAAGTTCCTTGCACCACAAACCTCACCACCCTCCAAAATAAAATATTCCTTTTTTATCTCTAATGTAATATAATATAATACAAAAATAAATAAATAAAAAAATCAGGAGTGAAACCTTACATGTCTTTCACTGCAGTTAATCCAATTATAAAATTGACAAATTTTCTATAGAAGTGGAATTTTTACTCATGTTTAGGGTTTCACAAAAAAAAAAAAAAACACTATTCTCCCCACTCATTGTTCTAATCCTTTTGAACAATCTCTCGCCTTTACTATTTTCCGATAGTTTGGCTTTGAAGCTACCCCTCCTCATCACTTCCAAATACCTGTTAAGTTTGCAGTCAGCAGTAAAACACGGTGTTAATTAAGTAGCAATTTCTGAATCCGTTCATAGTGGTATACGTTTAGCAAATGGTAACACTATCCTAAAGTTAATCTAGTTCATCATATAAAAGGATATACATAATTCTGTTTTGCTTCTTATGGAACAAAATTGGTGCAATAATTTCTGGTGCATTAAACGGTAATATAATATCTTTTGCAAAAATAAAAAATAAATAAATAAACAAGACTTGCATTCAATGCAATTAATAAAATTATAAAATTAACATTTTTTTTTTTTTGTAAACCCGGAATGTTTACTCATGTTTAGTTGCCCCATATAATGGGACTCGTGCCTGACTCCTTTTGTAGAGTTTGTGAGACTGAGGAGGAACACCCATGCATCTGATGACGAATTGTTTGGGTTGTGAGGAGATTAGGTTTAGGACCTTCGGCCGGAGTAGGATATCGGTAGAGGATTAAGCTGTGTCCTTTTAAGGTTTTGGTCCGATTTGTTCGGTCTGTGGTGAAACATAGATGGTTAAAACCTGGGCCTGGATTTTCATTTTAGTCCCAGTGGTTGTTATTCTTTAGGGGTAGCTATATGGGCCCTGGGAGGCTTTGGATAGCGTAGGGTTTGCCCTCCCCTTCTGCGAATAATAATAATAATGCCCTAACATAAATATAATGGCGCTGGTGGCCGAAATTGGTTAGCACACTAGTAGATAATACACACTCAATATGTTTATTACATTGTAAAGAGAAGACTACGCTTAGTTCAAACCCCAAACTCACAATTAGTTGCCCTTACAATATTTACATACTTAGATAGGTGAATCGTTTATTGTAAATGTGGTTTTTAAAAACGCTTTCTTATACTGTTCTAATATTATAAAATCCAACACTTTTATAGAATCTGAACATTATTATAGACTGAGTGATAAATCTGTAAACCATAATAGGAACGAGAGGAGACGAAATTTGAGGAATAGAGAGCACGCTGCCAAGAACTCCACTACTGCACAATGATAGTTTAAAGACATCCTGATACTGCAACACCCCCCAAAACCCCATTAAAAATAATCTTTCTCCAAAAAATGTTTTGAAAAAATAAATAGGTTTATAGATAACATGTATAAATGTAAATATGGCACGTGCATATATACATACATGCACAAATTTATAAATTTATACATACAACGAGAAAGAGAGAGAATTCTAAAAACCACTTTTTATCACTCAGCGGACCTCAAAAACATGTAAATTCTATTAAAAACTAAATTTCGAAAATTTGACATGATCACAATATTTTCCCTTTCACAAAAAACAGAAAGTAAAAATATACAAATACTAAAAATCAAAATTACACTAAACTAAAATAATCAGTTTTTAGTGTGAGAAGTGAGAACAAACTAAAAACGAAAAATAGAAGACAGCTCAAACTTGGTATCCACCACCGCATCTGGTGACACGAAGGTTTATGACAAAATCCATCAAACAGACTTTGAACTTTTTTTTGTTTGTTTATTTTATCATTTTCTTTGGAAAGGCTATAACTATGTTCTTTGTACTTTGAATACAATCTATCTCCATAACTACAAAACCATAATAGTGTCACTTTCATTGAAATATTTGCCATAATAATTGATTAAAAAAAGTGTTCTGAGGAATCTGTTAGATTTTGAAATATTACTTCAAATTTCGAACAGATTATAAAGGTATATGATAACCTTCCCAAATATATATACAACCAACAAGTGTGAGTCTACAGAAACATTTCGTTGAAGTGATCTCTCTACACGAACTTGGAGAATTTGCTCTGACGATGGATGAAAATCCGAAACCCGTGAGGAACAAAACTAATATGCATGCTAAGACGGATAAAATACCGGATGTTATCCAGCACTGCGGACCCACCCACATTTTCAACAAATTGTGTTTGTTCAATGTTACTGGTCTTTTTTCTGTACTACAAATATGATCGATCACTTCAAAGTACTATCTGCTATGAATGTTATCAAACATGGACCCTCACCATGAATATCCAGGGCTACTAAGTAAAAAAAAATGTCAATTTTATAATTGCGTTAATTCCAATAAGAGAAAGACGCTGTTTGTTTCTCACAAGATTTTTTTTTTACATGGACAATTTGATTCGCTAGCTACTTTGAACGAAATAAAGTCATAAGTAATTGTAGTTTTTTTATAGGGGAAATTATTATACTACAATGGCCGGAGGAGATAAAATTAAGACCTGACGAAGTTGAAAACCAGTCTTGGATAAAGATTTATTTTTAACAGACTGAAACCAACCTTTTAACCCTGAACCTTAACAGACCGAGTCAAAATTTTGTTAAAAGAATCTGTAGTTGGCAATGTCATGTACCAGTAATTGGCACAAGACAAAAAAAAAACTGTGTGAAACACTCACACGACTTTCCCGCACTGCAATTTATAAAATTTATAGTTATAATTGAAAATTTTCTTGAAACTTATAATTTTTACTAAATGTTTACTTGTCTTCAATTTTATATCAATGGGTGTAATCTAAATTTAATAAAATGGCATGTTTGAGAAAAGCGTAACCTCCCCTCTCCCCTAAACGTCTTTGAATGAACTTTCTCAAGAAAGAAGTTACAAAGAAAAGTAATAGGTCTCTGGATGTTCATAGTTAATAAACCAAATTTAAAGTAATCCGTCGGTGTTTTTATAGAGAAAAAAGCATTTCCGTTCAACCCATTTCCATCTAAGAATTTTGGCGACATATTTAATTCTAATTGATATGATTTAGATGATGGAATTGTATAATACACTGAAATAGCACTTTAGAGGAAGACATCCCCGAAAAACCCCATATCCCAGAGAAATGTTTAAAAAATAAACTGTAACTCTTAATATGTATTTTCTTTAATATTGCAATGTTTCGTTGGGCTGGCCATAAAAATGGTGGTGGGGATTATACTTGTATACCTAACCGGCCTGGATAAACCGCCCCGTGTGACACGGGGTTTTAACCTAAGTGTTTCACGAGTCGGTAGCGTTCACAAACCACATTAAGCTGTCTTTTAAGCGATTTGTGCAGTGATCGTTGCGATTAGCAGTATGAACGACGTGGTGTATTTGTCAATATTTTATTTGCATTGGAAAATTTATAAAAAAGAAACGAAAACAAAGAATTGGAAGAAACGAAAACAAAGAATTGGATACATCAATTATGAAAGAAAGGCAACAAAAAGGGCATTTTCATACGTTTTTTCCTGAAATACAAAGAGACAATGAAAAATTTTTCAACTTCACTAGGATATCGCGACGTACTTTTGATGAGTTACTCACAATTTGCCAAGAAAAGCTAACAAAAAAGGGTACTTTTCCTCATATCCCAAAGTGCCGGTCGATTTTCTACTTCGTTTATTAGCTTTTCGGAATCAAATTTTTCTCCAGGCATTTCTAAACAAAACGAGTCAAAACGCCCGTGTCTGAACAGAGCAATCTGAACACCTTTCGGGTGACTTCGGGTAAGTTAAACCGACTCGATTCCTCACATCCATCAAGCACCTAACCGCCGCACGAAATGAAACGGTCGGCACCGCTGTGTATATGTTTTACACTATTATGATATAGTCATGTTGGTTAGCTTATTATACGGTTTTATATATGCAGTTAACATTCCTAGTTTAAAGAGTATCCGATATTCGAAAAAAATTCAAAAAATTCAAAAACCAAGAGATTTTCTTCTAATTTGGAATACTACCAATGCAATTAATAATGGTATATTAATACTGATTAAAATACCATTATTAATAAGTAGAACCATATATTGTAATGAGATGGTGGACTGTGCCCCCAGAATCCCTCAAAAGTCAATTTTTCCCGGGGAAATGTTTCAGATAAAAGCGATGTGTTTAGACAGCATACAAAGTTTAAAGAGAAGCAATTTTAGTCGGGTATAGAACTAAACGAAAGCTTGTCTTCGAAAGGGTTATGGATATAATTGCTAATGAATAGATTATAATACTCTCTAGGTGGAGAGTATATACACCACAATGTTAGGCAGTCTAAAGACTTTTTATTATAACTACTTAAATATTACATATATTGTTTTAGAAGAAATTCTATACAAAGAGTTGGGTTGTACTTTTTTAAAACTAATTAAAACAGATCAATAAAACCAATACTGAACAACAAACATAGAAGTGTAAAACATTCGTTATAGAATGACAAAAAAAAGAAGTAAAAATTAGTAATAAAAAATATTGTGCAGCAAGTACCTGACAATATTAGAATTACAGTAATTAATTAAAATACTTTCTTTAACAATTTAAACAGAAAATAAATATGATCTTATTTCAGGGTCTTAAAAACATAAATGAATGTAACTTTTAGTTTGTCGTTGTTGATATCTGATCTACCATTTTATCCAGATCAGAAACTAAGGTAAAATCTGAAATATGTTTAATTATGTACTATGCTCTAAAATTATTATAACCTGGGCATTTAACTATAAAGTGATATATGTCAACATTTCGTTTGGAATTACAAACTTTACATTTACAATATAACAAAGCTGAGCTATTATATGAGTTTTACTCTTGGTCAAGTGAACTTCTCCACAAACAAAAGAGCTACTACACAGGCGATAGTGAAGATTAATAATGATTAGAGTAATTGACTCGATATCAGTACTAATCAGTGAATTCTCGAAAGGTTTAATAAAATCCCTTCTCAAATCAATCAGACAAATCTCTGCAGGACAAAACGTCAGGGCGGTCTTTGTATCCTAGATAACGCTCCATCTGAGAGAACCAGTTTTAAGGCAGTATTCAGTTCGGTTAATCTAAAACAGACGATCCCCGTGCAAGACAGGCATCATCCAAATTTAAAAGTCTTATCACCCAATCCAACTTCCTAGTAAATATTTTCATTTTTAGTTGAATCATATCTTTTTCAGGATTACAAAGATCAGGGGTGGTATAACTATCTTAATAAAAAAAAGTAAAAAGATAACTTACTGGTTTTATAAAAACTGGTAATAGAGGGAAGAAATAATTAGGGAATTTAATTTTTTCTTTCTCTACTCCTGGAGGTGAAAAAAAATTTTTTCTAACTTGAGTTTTCATCGAAAATACATATTTTGAAGGTCCCCTGAGTACGATAAAAATATGTTGACGCGAACGGTGTGTGTGTGTGTGAACAAAATATCACAAAAACAAAAAAACGCAGGGAGCTCAAATTTGTATTGACACGAGCGTTTCGTGCAAAGTCCATCAACTCAAAGTGCAACTTTACAGATTTTCTTTTTTTGTTTTTTGCGATTTTATCAAACGACTCCAAAGATTTTCTTTAAATTTCGTATACTATCCACATGAATACGTATCATTCTTATTTCAAATATTTTGCCAGGATAATTTATATTTTGGGTTGTTCTATGGAAATTGTAACGTTAAGCTTCTAACATCTATATAATATTAATGTACACTAAAAGAAATGGTGGAATTCCAAATTTGAAGAAACTTAGTTAACCGGAAGTACAGAGTAGGTGGTTTTTTTTTTAAAAAAAAACTGAGTATTTTCTCCAAGATGGGTAATAAATAACAATTTCCTTTAAACTTGAAATACTAAAAGCCTATTGCGTCTTCACTGAGTATTTTTCCAGTTTTTCGCGACTTTCTCAAAAAACTAACTTCACTGATTCTTTAAATTTCCATATTGTCTACATATATAAATACCTATCAACTTTATTTCAAAAAAAAAAAAAAATTCCCCCCCCAAAAAGTTGATTTTTTTTTGTAGTTTTGCAGAATTTGTAGCGTTAAATTCAAATATAAAGGTTTTGGATTCTGTTATACGTGTGCTCTTCACTTCCCCAGATTAGATCTGTTTGGATTAGTAGGTTGGTACTTGTTTCCCCCACCATCTTTATGTTTATGGTGGGACAAAAGAGCTAATTTTGAATTTTAAAGAAAATGATTTTATATATATATAATTGCATTAAGAGAAGTATTTTTTCATTTTTGATAACTTTGTTCTCTCTCTCGCTCTCTCTTTCACTCACTCACTCACTCACACTCACACACACACACAACACTCCACTCACTAGAAACTCTTTTGGTGTTCATGGAAACTAAAAAAAAAAAGTAAAAATTATTTTTTTTGTGAAAAATTGCTAGAACGGTAATCAAGACTTATATATTTTACTTTCTCTTACTCTCAGTAAGAGAAAGCACTGCCTGTGATCGTTTCAAAGTTTCAAAAATGAATTTTTAATGGAAATTCATGACTTGAGATCTCCCGAGTGAGAAAAACATGTTTTTCGCAAATGTAAAAATACAATGTTTTTTCGATGTATATTGTGAACGTTATACTAAACTATCGATTCTGACATCAAGGTTTCGGTCAAAAATTCATCAACCAGAAAAGCGACTTTATAATTTTTTTTTTGCAGTCTCGCGATTTTCTTTGAACTTAGTATACTACCTATACAGACCACTTTTATTTGAAACATTTTTCCGGGAAAATTGATTTTGTTGGAGCGCTGTGGGCAAACAGTTGTACGACTTTAGTGCATTGTATGGGGCTTCGTGGACATTAATGTAAATACACATCCGCTATCAGCCTGGATACTTACTTCTCCACCCTCATTACCATCATGTTTATGTTAGGACAAATGGGTAAAATTTGAAGTGTAAAGAGAATTTGTCATTTTATATATAATTGTATTAACAGTGTAAGAAAATAACATGAGTATTTCAGATCAGATTTTTTTTTTTTATTTAACTAAAGCAACATAATCATATTAACTGTTTACAAACCATTATTAGAAAACTGGAATAAATGTCAAAATCAGTAATAAAAACATACTGAAGTAAAAGTACTTTTTCACAAAAATCTGTGAAGTGTTTGATATTATTAAAATCACAATTTGACCAACTATGCCTCTTTATATTTTTGTAAGAAAGGACTTTTAAAGATACTAATAAAAATTTAAAATACAAAAAAGATTTGTAGTTTCTATGCTCGTCTTCGAACTGATGTAATACACACACACACACACACAAAAAAAAAAGGCAGCTTTTACATCAACCTCACAAAAACAGAACGCCTAAAACAGGAAAGTGTTCGAAGCAGAATTAGAAAAAAATGTTATACTGGACAGAAATGCATACTCAAGAGTATAGAACACCTTCAATATAAAATCTAGCCCTATAATAAAAAAATTGACCCTCTACTTGATATCCAATTTGCGATTATGTGTAAAGATTGGTAAAAAGAAATGAATAAAAGTTGTTTAAAATTTTATTTTTCTCCCCTCTTATTTTGTTAAGCTAATCGAGAATTTTTTTTATTATACTGTTGAACATGTATTCAAATGAAACTAAATAATACAAACTACTCATATTATTGGAGAAAAGTTGTAGTCAAAAATAATGGAAATTTCTATGAAAGAGTCGTTACAACGTTCTTTCAATTATGAAATATGTAAAAGTTTTACTTTCTCTTATTCCAAATAAGAAGTATTGCGAGCGTGACAAAATTAGAAATTGAGTTTTTCGTCGGAAATACCGTTTTGAGGCCACCTGAGGAAAAAATCTTTGGTATCAAGCCCACCATCAACCTGAAGTGCTACTTTATAGAATGTATTAATATGGGACCTTTGTTTGCCAGACTAGAGCTCGCAACAACTAATCTAATTCCGCTTCTTGGAAGAATATAATTGTATGGGATCTTAATATGGAATATTACAATAAACCTTGAAACGTGTAATAAATCAATATTGATGTTAATACCTATCTGTCTCAACACAATCGGTAGTTCCATAAATGACATTTAAAAAATTACCCAGGCCACAAATTAAATTTCCAATCATGTATAACCACTTTCCGTACTAAGCTTCCCGTAACCCCCTTTCATTTACGTAAATTTAATTTATTTGAACACTGGTTCCCTTGAGTCAACTTTTAAAAATGTAATAAAATCTGAAGTAGCTGATTTTATTAAATACAAAAAAAATCACTTGCTTAACTAGAAAATGAATGGGCTTCCCCTCAAAGCGATTTAGTAGCAAATTAACAATTATACGGAAAAAACCTTTCGATTTGTTTTTTTTTAATAACTGAAAATAATTAATCGCTTTAGGGAATTAAAATTACCTTAAATTCTCTCAAAAGATCCTCATATCTAATCATTTATAAAACTACTGTACTTTTTAGTGAAGAGATAATCCACAGACTTTAATTAAAACAAAATAAATTTACTATGTGAAGTGCATTTTTCAATTTCAGTCAGATAACTATTACATAATCATGTTAAAAATAAAAAAGAGGACATGACTGTTCTCTAAAAAAAAAATGGAGACTTCACTCAAAGCGGAAAACTCTATAGAGAAAAAATTATTAAATTTGGCCTTCATGTAACTTAATAAATCATTTGCATTATGTTAGTACAAAAACTTAAGTCAACAGAAAGAATAGTAAAATTAATAAATAGCCAATGAAATTACTAGCTTAATGGATAAAGGTATGAATAGTTTTTATTCTTGTTAACGAAACAAGTCATTAAATGGTTCCTCGCTCAATTTCCCCAATCATCAACCAATATTGGTTATCAACCAAATGGTATATTTACATTATTCTTTATAATACATATTGAAATATTTACCTGAATTAAATATTAATGAAATAAACATGAAAAGAATCAAATCAATACGAAGTGATTCAAACTTTAAATCTGAAATTAAATAATTAATATTATAATGTTACTAAAACAAATTACAAAAGAATGTTCTGAGGACACGCACGATGCCAAAAGCATAATGGCTACATTTCCTTTTACTGCACTCAAGGCCTAACCTCAAAATTTGCTCTGGCTAATTTAAAAAAGCTGATTCGAATTAAAAACGATATATTTGTCTTCACAATACCCTGGGATTCAGCAAACATCAAAAAAAGAAAAACGAAAAAAATGAACACAGAAACTTCAAATTCTGGAGAACAGATTTAAAAAACTAGAAAAATAAACAATTTGTACTTTTGTTTAAATGTATAGCTTGATAATTAATTTAATGTCTTATCCACCGGATTAGAATTATTTGGTTATCTACTGCACTTAAGAAATTAAAATTTAAATCACTGCTAAAAAAGAGTTACCAGAATTATCTTGACTAATTCAGCCAAAATTAGGAGTGGTAAAATTATAAACACATGTAGCATTGGCTTACCTATTTTATAATCAATAATACAAAAACTCCGTCAACAGTTTCAATAAACAAACAGCACTTTACAGATTTCTAACAAAATAAAACAAACCCCTCCCGAAGTTAGTGCATATAGTGTAAGATGGCGTCTGTTAAACTCTGTGAAAAGCCAAACGACGCTTCCAGGGAAACTTGACTGAAGTCACCCTCTTTCAAGCGTAACATAACCACTGCCATCTATATGACAATATTATTAATTCAACAAACAGGTTTGTTCATGGAAGGTTCTATAACCAGATAGCATGTTTGAAAGTGACCAGTATCATAACAAAGATTTATTTCTAAAAATTGATGTGTGGATAAAAACGTCCTTGCAGTATATTAAATAGTTTTATATATTAATAAAGCAGTTATTTAAAATTATAACATGCCGCGACGACTACCAAAAAAACTGTTTAATATTTGTAACGATAATATTAATTCTTTAATTATCAATTTTGTACTATCTCTGCCTCGAGATGTCGAAGTTGATGAGAAATTACAAACGCTTCAGGATCACATTTTAAAGTATGTTTGTCCTCGACTAGTAGATAATTTATTATTGACAGCAGCCCCGTGCTGGATACTAAATGATGATCAGAAGGTAATGTTATTAAAAATATTATTGCATCCATCAATGATTACTTTGAGTACAAAATTCAAGTTACCATCCAGAGATGATTTTTATGAAGTTAGATTAAAAGAACTTAAAAGGCTAGTAGTTTTAAATTTAAGTATGGTATGCACTGACGAAATATTGGAAGTTGTAGGTAATAATTGTCATTTGTTACAAGTTATTCATATAGTATCTAAGATAGGAAGTGTAACGTGTAAAACAAAAAGACAACTAAATGCCCTTAAGTTAAAGTTCTTCGTATCAGACAAAGGACTTGAACATTTATATAAGTGCACATTCTTAAAGACTGTAATAATGAATAAAGTAACACGCAGTAATTGTGGAGGTCGGAAAATCACTCATGATGGAATTAGAAAGCTATTAAGAGCCTTACCTAAATTGCAATTCATTAGCTATAATGATATGGGGTTGGTTATGGAAGATGGTATTAGTGAAAATGAGAAATTTAATTTGTTACATTTACATGATAGCCATATAAAACCTTTACATATTGATACTTTTGTTAAGCATTGTCCAAATATTAAAGGTTTATGTCTTATGTTACCTACAGATGTTGGTTATTGGAACCCTAATGCTTGTTTATTTAAATTAGCAAACAGTGAATTAAAACTATCATCTCTTGCTTTAAGATTATTTCCCGCGGACGAAGCTTTTAATAATTTTTTGACTGTTAAAGGTCTTCATTTAACTAGTCTCTGTTTATCTCATGACATTACCATTACTGTTGAAACTATTTACTTCATTGGGCTTAATTGCCCACATCTAGAATATTTAGAAGTTCATTTTGTAATACCAGGAGACCAAGATGACGCCACTTTGAAAGCAGTTAAAAATAAAAAAATGTTCACTTACCTTCATTCCTTAAAAATATTAGGTTCGCTCTGGAATCCGCAAATTATCATTCCCCTTTGTATATGTAATGCAAATTCTCTTAATCATTTAATATTACTTAATAGAGATTATTCTAAATACATCGATGAGCTTATATTAAATTTATTAACAATTAATCCTTTAGTAAAATTGAGGCATATTACCCTTCTTGACGGATTTTGTGTGCGGACAGAAACATTGTTGAGATTTGTATTGAGTATGGAATGTTTAGAAAGTATCATGGTATCGAACAAGTTAAGCTACATTGATCACTTAGAGCAATTAAAAATTGATAATAATTTAAATTTGAATATTAAGTCTGACTATATGATTGGAGATGACAATAGAAATTATGGAAATTGTTTATGCTATTATTGGCAAAAAGGTTCATTGGGTACATTTTGATTTGAATACTCATACATGGTTTGTTTATTCGGTGATCTCATTAATCTATATTGTGTACCTAAAATAATTTTTTTTTTTAAATTATTCAAAACACATGAAAAATAAGTGAACTATATGTTTGTAATAAGTTTGTTGTTTGATTCAGTAAACTAAGTAAAAAAATGTCATTCTTTTAAATTAAAACAAACCCAGTTTTCTAACATATTGTTCTCACAATGCAATTGCTTACACATTTTCACATTTCTTCGGAAACTCATTTCTTATACCAAATATTCTATAGTTCAATAATTTATCATCTTATCTAGTTTTATGACAGTTAATACTTAAAATAGAACAGTATTCCAATTTATATTGTATTGGAATTTCGAAATGCATAGCATTTTTCAGACAAACCATTTTTTTATGAAATTGAACAAATTTAATTCAGATTAACCTTTTTTAACCAATTGAATCTCCTCCAAAAAAAACAATTTATTATCCAATTTTCACAGTTTAAACTTTATTTCAATCAAATAAGACCTTTTTTTCTCAGTTTAATTTCTTATTTTGGACATCTTATACCTTTTTCAATTAAATTAAACCTTCTTAATTTTTCTGTTAGAGTTTCTTAGTTGTAAATAATTACCGAAATAACTTTTATTAAACAGCATTTGAACAGAATAACATATATTTAAATTTACTTTTTCTCCATGTTCTCTTAAGTTTATCTTAAGGAAAACGAAAACATATTTGAACATTAGGTTTCAATTTGAAACAATCAATTAGTGTAATAGCTAACCACATCGAGTTTTAAGAAACAATATTAAAAATTTGCCATGAGAAATATTCTTAGCCCTTTGATTCGGAAATCGAGAATTCTTTTCCAAAGGATTCATTGGTTGAAACCCTTATCTTCAAGAAACGCCAGAGCACACTTCGAGGATTAGTAGGTACACATTATTGCTGGATCCCAGGAAAAATATATTTATGTAGTTTTTGATCTGTTCCTTATCCTCTGAAAATAATTAACATATCCAAATAAATGAAACAAACATGTCGCTCTAACACAGCTTGAATGTCTGAAAAAGCCGCGCCGCTCTTCCTCTCAAAAAACATCAGTGAAATTCAGATGCCAAAGATCATTCTAATGGCCACAGGTTATCTTAGATGGTCTCGTACTTCTTAGAGGAAGGTGGATTGATAATGAAATCATTCACCTGCTTAAAACTTCACCATAGAGAGATCTGATAACATAATGAAATTTATATCTGGCAGTGTCACTACTAATAAAATTTAGTTTCACTAGTGACTTGCACGGATTAATTTTTTGCATGAACCAAACAAAAAGATGGTTTCTAACAAAACTGGATTTTGACTGCTATCCTTGATATCTCAAGCACTGCGGTTTTCTATGAAATTTTCAATCCCATCAAATAGTGTTCCCACTTTAGGAGAGTTGATATTGACAAAACAGTAGCTGACGAACATTGCCTCTAAAACCACTAAAAAATATATGTACATATTTATAAATAATAGTTATATTGAAATGCAAACATGCAGTGTGCGTGCGGTGCTTACCTATATAAAATTAACCAGAGTACCTCTCCGTTATGCGAGAGAACCTCAAACATATACTATTGGAATGGTCATCAATGACGCACAAAAGGGACAGATTATTTAAATAAACACCTTTTCAGACACGTGCATGTTCCTTTGAGGAATTATATTCTCTAACAATATAGAAATCATGAAACTACTACATGAATTCTCGATGTAAAGTTCACTGTATATAAAGATATTGTAAGTGAACCTTAAGGTTGGACTAAAAGTTATCGTGAGAATAAGCCTGCAATGCCAGCGCTGGCTGTAGGGTGAAAAAGCCTATGCAAAAAAAAGGTTCAAATTTGGCCGTTGTTAAATAAATATATATATATATAGGTAAATTTCCAGATAAAATTAGTAGGTTAGTTTGTGTGTAGTAAAAAAAAAAAAAAACTGTTATAGCACTCACACAACTTTCTCTAAGTGCATTTAATACAATTATAAATTTGACAAGATTTCTTAAAATTACGATATTTTCACTTAACTCTAATAAATACGGCGGGGGGTACTGTACCCAAGGCAAGTAATAGTCGAAGTGATTAGACTGATCGCAATACTTCCACTTACTGACTTAAATAGTCGTTCTGACTAAAAATCAAAAGAGAAAGTAATAAGAAGCATGCGAATCTAGTGTCAAGATGAATTTTTGTTTTCTCAATTATATAGAAAATATGTAATTTTTCACTGCATTCCTACTCGCTGCTGATTTTATTTTAAATTTTTCTGAAAACGTTGAAGTACTGAGAAGATGGAAATGAGACATACTTCTAAATGCCTTATCAAAAAAAAAAAAAAAAAAAAAAATTGATATCTTTCAATCCCTAGTTTAGGACAAATAAATATTCTGCAAAATATCCAAGTATAAAGAAAATATATTAATTGACATTGAGAAATGCAGGTTTTTACCCAGGCATTTACAAAGAAGGATGTTTCATTTTTGTTTTTTTTTTAATTCATGTATGGAAGTTTAATCTTATCACAATTAAGAGGAACTTAATTTACTTAACTTCGGTAGCCAATTGAATTTTCTAAAATTCAGATTAGTGGCTGCCTAAAGAGTGAGGTAAATGTTATGGAAAATTTAAGAAATCATGGAGAAATAGTAGTCAACAATTTGTTCTTATGCATTTTTATTTAAAAAAATAATAAAATTTACGTTTTTTGAACAGTCAAACTAACGTAATAAAATTTCATTCGGGTAAAATAGTTTAATTTGATTGAAATACGGTTCAAATTATGTAAAATAAGTTAACAACTTGTTGAAAACAAATTTTTTGACAAGCTAATTTTTTGAATGTATGATTAAAATTGTTCAACGAGCGTAATACATTTTTTTTTTTTTCAAGTAGAGGTTAATTTGAGTGAAACTGGTTGTTTAAAATAAGTTAAAGTTTAAATTTTTTCCGTCAAGTAGATGAAATCATTCAATATAGTTAATAAATTGGTCCAAAAACAGTTGTAAAAAAAACTTTGTGAACCGCAAAATTTTCAACATTTACTACTTTTATCAATCAAATGATATGTTTTATTGTAAAAAGGTTAATTCTTTGATATTAAAAATAGATAAAATTTTAGCTTAATCCAGTTTCAAGTATGTTCGTAAATGTTACAATATTTATCTTTCTAGTACTATTAATTTTTCAAATTAACTCGAAAGTAAATATTGCGATTATTTCATTATATTCTATCTCTCTACCACAAAGCGGAAGTTGAGGGCAAAAGTTATAAAATTTATTACAAAAAAAGTGTAAACATCTTAAAAGTTTTAATAATTTATAATTAAATAAGGAATCCTGGTGAAAAATTTTCAATATAAATTATATATTTGCTTGTTTAGAAATCTTTCAATTTTTTTAGGCACCTTTATAAATGTTTCCAAAAAGTAATCTTCTTTTGAATTTGAATGGAAAGGAAAGCAATAAAGTATACTCAAAGTGTAAATGGAAGAACATTTATTTTGAACTATTTAGCAAAAATACATTTTTGTATAACAATAATAATTTTGCGCTATAATATGCTCTCTGATTAATTGAAATTATTTTTTTATTTTTTTGATGGCTTGATATAAAAATATACTTATCTCATAAGGCTTTTTTCTTCTTGAAAATATATTGCCTTGCAAGAAACTTACATAACTAGAAATGTAAAAAAATATATCTAAAACAGAATTACTTCAGATTTGTATTGTGGGCGTGTGTATTGTTTTTTGTTTTTTTTTGGACATCCTTAAATAAATGCAGAAGCAAATTTTGCTTTTGTGACTTGTAAAAAATATAATATTTACAGAACTAAACCTACATATATCTTTAAAACAATTCAACAATAAAGAAATTGATTAATTGTACTCAAATGAGATCAGTGCATTTTATTTTATACATACATAAATTTAGTGAAACTATTTGATAGTAATATATTTATATAAATTTCTATGTAGAACAATAGATAAATCATAATTAACATTATATAACATATGTTATTTCATTTAGGACTTTAAAAAAAAATTGTTTTAATAAAACTAATACAGCTATAATTAATATGCATTATTATTTTAATCTGCAGAGATGTGTGTCCAGTGAATAATTGTATGCTTGGTTTAAAAGAGCTTAGTGAAGATATGACAAAAGAATACATCTGATAAAGAAATATTCGGGCAATAAAGAAAACTTTTCTGGATCCGAAGATTAGTGTTAATCCCAATCACTAACGTTAAATCCAAAAAAATGGAAGCCTGTTTTTTTCTTTCTTTCTTTTTACCGTTAATTTAAACCTTAACATGCTATGCTATCTCACTTTTATTGAGGCGCAGAATATACATAGTACCTCAATTGAGTAAAAAGCCTTGAGCTCTGATTTAAATATGAGGCTCTTTTATTTCATATGTATATTATAAAATAACAATTGAGTTGTTCATTTAAACAAGTGGATTCATTACGTGATAAGTCACGGCCTTTTAGAGAGGTCAATAAGCAAATTATATCTGTACACATATGCCCAGGATGTCGTCAGGCAAACTCCAAACTTCGGGATGGATTCCTTATATCTTTTGGAACCAAAAATCTTGGATATGTCCATTAACTTGGTGACCTTATTAGTTTCAAAACATTGAACTGAGGATCAAGGACACTTAACGAGATTTCCGTTAAAGCAGTAAGAGTAGAAAAACCTACTTGCATTAGAGGAAGAATCTAAACTTCAGTGGCAATTTCTGATTAGGCTATTTGGTATCTCAGACAGGTACTCAAACAGGGTATGCTAGATGCCAGCCTGATACAGATACTATACAAAGAAACTCTTTTGGAATCCTAACCTCAGAATGGAATTACTAATTATTCATCGTAAATTTTTTAGTTTTATATTTATATATTCGTTTACTTTTACAGGATCTCACTTACAACATCAACCCATGCATATTTTACGAAAAGAACACACTGAGATGCCATTTATATTTAAAGCAGGTAACTTCACTTATGTAGGTAAGGATGTGGACTTCCAAGCTATTAATAACACAATACTCAAAGCCGAGCAATCTGACAACATCCGATATCCCGGCAGTAAACCTTCAAGCCCTTACATCGGCTGCAATCCGAGGAGAAATAAAGCCACTCCTACATTCGAGTTGAATGGAGATCTGAAAGTACAAGGCAAGACGAGAAGGCGCATTAGCACTGCCTGTCTATATAAGACAAGGAACATATCACTAATATTATAAAAAACCTGAGAAGAACTAAAAATTGTAGCCTGTGTAACAATTAGTAAACAAACATGGTGAGCCCTTTTGCCGAAGATTTAAGCTTCTAATTGTAATTGTGAGTTATATAGGGCAAACAAATCTGTGCGTCTTATGCAGGCAGATACGTAATAACATTGGAACATTACACAGAGTTTATTATATACTGAAAATTCTTGAAAAAAAGAAAGTTCTATAATGTGATGAACCTGAATTTAATTCTGTGCAGCATATGATACGATACCATCCGGTGTAACGTAAGGGGGGAAGAACCTTTATATAATAAAATTAAGTTTGGTAAGTTACAAATAAAAGATAGTATCATTCATCTAGCATCATTTCCCTTTAGGAAATGATAAAGTAAGTGAGAACGTAATGATGATACGAACCAAGGAAATAACATATGTTATATAAAATTGCTTTCTATTTTAAGATAACTAATTCATACAATTAAGTATTCTAAATTAAGAGCATTAATTCATCTATTTTACATTATTTACAACAAATGTCAAAAAAAAAATCTTCTACTACTTTTGTCTAACATAAATTACATATTGGTTAAATGACTACATAAATCATTTATCACAGAAAATACAAATATATATAAATATATAAAATATTTATATATATATATTTGAGAGCTATCGAATTTAAATAATGTTTTATAACAAAAATTCTCTTCTAACACTGTACATAACTATATTATAGTCCTAGTACTCCAAATAAATTGCCCAATTAGATGAAGTGATCATATGAATTTAAATATGTTTTAGTTAATAATAATTATTTCATCCTGAAGGCGGGCGCAAATATGCCAATCTTAAACCACAATTTCTACATAATTTATATTTTAGTGTTTTAGTTTTATTAGAAATATAAATTCGATCTGAAACCATTTTTACAAAATTCAAACAAATTTTATAGAACATGTTCTTTGTATTCCTATAGAAAGGGAAACTCTTGATACGGTAAAGGAAAACTTTCAGAAGATGAGAAACAACGAAAGATGTGAGAAGAGAATGAAAAGAAATCAGTAGTAATCAAAAGAACGAAATTTTTGTATTTAGCTTTGCAATGATTCCAGCAATGTTAAAGTTAAGCCTGTTTATACCTTTTTTCTCTATTATCCAAAATAAAGCAACTAATACCCTAATCCCTATTCTTAATCTTGTAACCAGAATTATAATCTCGACAGCTTTTTAAGAGATGCATACTCGCTCGCCACTGACCGATCATTTCTTTAGCTGGTTAAATCTGCATTTTTTACATTTTCACTAGGGTTTAGTAAAATTCACCTTGGCTTTACCTAACTTATTTAGCAAATTGTTATACTATTATAAATTGATAAGTTTTTAACTTTTCAATTAATTTTGAGGTCAATTGAAAGTTTAATACTATTTAAATACGTAAAGTGGCAAAATATGGTGAATCTATTATACAAACAGCAGAAATGAACAGACTGATTAGTGTAATGTCATTAACATCCCAAATCTAGAAATTTTCTAACTAAATCTTTTATTTTAATATGATTTTTTCAATTCCCCCTCCCCCCTATGGCGCAACAGCTCATGAAGGGCAAAGGCTTGCCAGACGGCGATTTGAATAGGGGGACGAGTGGTAAGCACGCTACAGTTCCCACGCCGTTTAGTTCTGGCCTTCGCTACCTAGGGCGCTACTAACTGTGGCTTCCCACTTTTCAATCACGATGCTGGGTCAACATAGACTTTGCCATCCCGGGAATCGAACCCTGAATTCTCACACGAAAAGCGAGTGCATAGCCACTAGACCATCGCGTAAGGGCTTTCTTCAATTACTTGCTTTTTATTTTTAACTGGTCTAGGAAAGATCATCCGATTTTGTCCTTGATTTCAAATTTTCGCATATTTAAACTTTTTATTTTATATTTAAAATGATCAGAAGCTGTTTCTCCAAGCCTAGTAATAGTTCATGATTGTATTTTAAACAACTGGCATAATGATGCCTTTATTTTTACAAGAAAATTAGTATATGTGATGTGCGCTTATATGTAAAAAAAAAAAATTGTAAGTACACATTTTATAAAAGAACTAAAAAAAACAATAAACAAAATAATAAAATAATTTCAACTAATAAGTTAAATGATTTTTCGTTTTTCGAGTTTTAGTGCAATAAAAAGGTAACATTATGTTTTTTGCATAATTCAGAAATGTTAGCAAGTGAAAGCTAGGATAATGATCTACTTCTTCATGTAATTTAAAATAGATATTATTAAGAACTATATCAATATTTCCATAATTAACTAACACTCACAAATCAATGACAAAAAGGGCACATTTCTTTTCATATAAAATGAAGATATTGCACATTTCTGATATTTATAGTTGTAATTACAGTACATTAATGTGAACCAGCTCCTCACTTAAGTTATAAATTTAAGTAATAAAATTTATTTATTACTTATTGTTTTACTGTTTTCATTACAATGTTTCCTAACTACTACTAATTATAAGTTACTCACATGTTTTTAAACATGATAGTATTTTTAGCTACTGGAATTTTTCTGCATTTATTTTTACGGAAAAAATGTATATGTGATGTGCGTTTGAATGTCTAACTGAGAGCTTTATTCATAAAACTTAGCAAAATATTATGCATATTCCAGAATTCCAATATTAGCTCCGTAAATACTGTACAAGGCTTAAACTTTATAAAACCAAATAATCGTATAATTTTGAAAAGAGAAGATTCGAAGCCTGTAATTACTTTCCACGTTATACTCTCACAAACTCCTATCCTATAGACAAAAAAAATGCTTTTTATATTAAATTCGATGCAAGTAAATTTTGCTTTATTTATAAAAATGAAAAAATTGTTCACTGTTACGATAAAGGTCATAAACTCTTTATTTTATTTTATTTAAAAGTTTAAAAAGTTACAAATAGCATCAAAAACAGTAGCTAATTGTGCCAATTTTATTTTTCAAGTAACTTGCAATTAAGGTCCCATATGAACAATTAAGAGAAAGTGCTCAATGGATTAAAACAAAAATAATTACCTTTCTCTAGCCTTTTTCCAAATCGCTTTCTCTATTTCAAACTAGATAAATAATTTTATTAGTTGATTTACTGTTTAAATAAATCGAAATGAAAATTTAGACAAAAACTTCTGTAAATTACTAAAAAAGTTATCCTAGGCTACTCGGATGCGAGACATTATTAACTTAAATTCAATCATCCATACATGCGGATGTATCATAAGAACATGTCCATCTTTCTTCAGATATTGTATTATTCATTCAGTTTCCTCCACACGTGCTGGAACTGAAACAAGAATTACTCTTAGCATAATTAATTCTTCGTTATGTTTGTTACTGTTTAGTAGGTTTCCTATTTTCTCTTACTGCTTACTACCACTATTACAATCAATTAGGATTTTCCCAACTGAGCTTATTTTTGGAAATACATATTTTAGATCCCATTATCTTTTTTTTATTTTTTATTTAATTGTTGATAACATCTCTAAGCATCGAAAAGTCGTGAAACCTTGTATCTACCAAGAAAATTTGATCAAAATCTGATAATTCGAAAAAGTTACAAATATTTTTTTTAAACTCTCTGTACTAGCTACACACAGGATCGTCGAGAGAGGAGAATGAAGAGGTAAAATTCCTCGGATCCGAGATTCACTGGGTCTGGAAATCATCCTACAATTTGTTTTTTTAACGCTGTTTAATCTAACTGTGCTGAAAATTAGATTCCGGACCGGTATAATAAATTGTCCCAACGTTATAACTTTAAAAATGCATAGAAAATTTGAAAATTTTCGAAAGATGATATATTACATCCAGTAGTTTCAGATGAGAATATTGAAGAAATAATTCACTTGAGAACTATTCATATAACTAGTTTTACTATTACTTATACTTGTTGGGACAAACAATTCTTACGATAATAATGTTAAACACTTTAATGGAATTGTACCTAACAAAGAATTGCTCCTTGCACACAGTCTTAGCATGGGTCCTCTCTCTCATGATATAAATCGTACTAATCAAATCCACACATATATATTTTTTTGTCTTAAGGACAAAACTGACTATTTTAGAAGAGTTTTTCTAAGAACACCAAAAGTTAAGTCAAAAAACCTACTATATGGCTACAAAATATCTTTTCATTAATGGGTAATGAAAATTTATACACATGGAAAAGAAGTACTACGAACACTTCAGGAGCAGTGGTGCATCATTTCGGTATCATAGACCTTGGTTAATCTCCATTAAATTTGACATTAAACTAAGTGAAATTTTATGGATATCTTCAATAGAATATTTACTACTCCGCGATGCCGAAAACAAAAACAGATTTTCTGAAAACAGACTGATGACCAAATGTTCGAAAAAAAATTTAAAACCTTATTGGGTTATAAGAGTTCCCAGACACCAGTTATAAAACTGCACCATCAACTTATATGTGAATTAATCTTTAGTAAGACGTTAAATCTGTCTATAAATAATGCAATAGTAATTTAAATCTGATTTAACGTGGTTTTGTCGTTACTTCTTGGCAGCAACTACTGGAGCAACGTGGCTTCGAAGCCAACTAGTTGGTTATATAAATTCTTCATTAGAAATGATGAGTTGCTAATTAGTGGAAGTCACATGCAGGGATTCCATACATTCGTGTACATTTTAAAAATATACATATGAGATTCTGCTAAAGCACCATTAGTAGTCTGCGTAAAGAGCTTCCCAAAAAAGTTCACTGATTTCGAGGAAGTTCTTTATGAGGCTGAACAACGAATATTATTATTATTTTTTTGACGTGACGGTCATGAATGGTAGTTATCCAGCGACAACTATCATTAGTCTCCCATAAGGTCGCGGGGCCAACGACGTTTCAATCTGGTTTGGGCGAGAGGATTGGTATGAAGGGAAAGTCTGCTGTGGAATTTCTTGTACCGGAGCTTTCTGTATCGTGGACAAAAGGAATCTTCAATCTGTATGGATTGTATATGTTGAAAACGTAATAAGGAGCATCGACTATGCGTCGGAGTATTTTGGACTGCAGGGTTTGTATTCTGTTGAGGTAGGTAGTAGAGATCTAGTCTGTACATCCAGATAGGTGCTAGTAGTGTAGTATACGAATATACTCGTAGAGTAGTCTTTTATTCTGTAGAGTGACGAATATTATAGAATGTAAAAATCGTCTATTATGTTTACTCTTGTTGACTCTAGTCAAGACTCTTAAACAGCATGTGAAAAATAAGAAGGCACAACCAATCGCTCCTAATTACAGGGTGAAGAATCAAGTAACTTCTCATTTATACTTATCATTGAAGATTTTCTAAAAATAAAGTATAAAACAAGTTAACGACTTCATCGCCGTAGGATGAGAAAAGAACTATAAATCATGGATAAATTTGTCTTTAGACAATAATAAAACGCTGTTATTTAGTTTATCTAATTGAATGAATAAATCATAATTTTAGTTTTCTCAGCAAAAACTAGGATTAAAAGAAAGTAAAATTTCTCTTGGCAAATCACTTATAAAATATTATAAATGCTTGTAATATTACAATTAAAAGAAATAGATAAAATACTGCTAAAATTCAAAAGTAAACTAAAATTCTTTTTGATTTGATAAGCTGAGCGAATAAGTCAAATACACTAAGAATACAGGAAAACTTTACCTTAATGTTATTGTTACTAAAACCTCCTCCATTATTTCTTCTGTTTCCACTTTCATTCGTTAGACTGTATTTTCCATCAATTGAAGTAATCTAAAAAGAAGATAATAAAGAAATAGCGAACCCAAAAGCATAATTTTCAAACAGAAGAAGATCCCTTCTCTTGTTTTTTAACGAATTCATAAACCTCTCCATTTTTTACATTTCAAACTTATGTAGACATTCAAAATTAAAAAAAAATTATTTCTTACAAAAATAAGTTACGCTTAAGAGTCTCTCCAATCTTAGAAGTAATTTGTCATCGGTTGCAATCAGTTAAATATAATTGATATCATACATTTGCATTTTTTGGAAATATTTCAATCTCAAAAATCAATATAAAACCTTTTGATAAATTATCAACTTATTAAGCACTTCCCTTTATTTGCCGTCCTGAGATCTGCAGGTCCAGTTCTAAGAATTTCTATGTTTCTTAATAAACTAGTAACATGAAATTTCCTCATATGAAAAAGCAGCCCATATTTAGGTATTTCCAAATAAATTTTGAATAAGCTTCTTTTAATTTCGGAATTATTAATCATTTTATTTCAAAAATTAAAAACAGTTTTTTAGCTTCATTAAAGGAATTTCCTAAGTTTTCTGAAGATGTTTTAAATGGCATTGCCATCACGAACTTTTGCGTCTGTATAAACTTTTGTTGTGAATAAATACCCATCTTAGAACTAATACCTCCTGGAACAGTTTTAGACCAATAACCTTAAGAAATTCCAGTAACAAGGTTATGGAGAGAATGGTAGCAGCTCGACTAGAAACGTACTAGGAAGAGGCAGACTCCTTAAAGGAAAGGCAAGTAGGCTTCCGCAGTAAACGAAGCACTGTCAAACAGGTTACTATGTACTGACACAGCATGTTAAAAGTATTTATTGTCTTTAAAGCTGTTAAGATCCTGTACAAAGAAAAACTGCATCAAAAATTGGCTGATCTAGATCTCACTGGGAAAGTATTGCAATGTAGTACAGACTTCCTAAATGAACGCTGTGGAAGATTTAAGTACAGTCTTCAGTTTTTAAAAGATTTAAAGAAGGATTGCCACGAAGGACAGTTTCCTCCTGCATATTGTTCAACGTAATGATTGAGAACCTAATCACCACACCCAAGTCCACTGAGTCAACTGCTTGTTCTATGCCGATGACCTAGCAATTTAGTCAACAAGCTTAAATATTCAGGCGAATGCCGATGTCATGAATTGTAAGATAAAACAAAATTATTGTAAACGTAGAAAAGACATCAAGCCAGCTATATTTATCCTCTCCACAAAAAAGTTATTCTTTCTCCATAAAATATGATGGGCATGTTATTAAGAATCAAGGGGATGGAAAATCTCTCGGCATTTATCTAGATAAGAAACTCACATGGAAAAATCATGCTGATGTGCTTGAATCAAAAGGAGAAACCCTCTCGAGGCTTACCAATAGGTTAACAGAAGTAAAATGGGAAGCATCAACGGATTTACTAACTAGTACTTATAAAGTCTACTTACAGAAACATCTAGAAATAGCCCAAAATATAGCCTTTAGGATTCTAACCGGACCTGCTAACTCAACACCAATAACTGCAATGCAGCTATATTGCAATTTAGAATCTCTCCACAACAAAAGGGACAATGCGACTTTAAGATTGTGCGAAAAGTTGTTGAGATTAAACATGCCTTTCTGGCGTAATCTTCAACTAGCTGGCCATCGTGTAAAGCCCAACACACAGATGCTAGTACAAGCCGGTTTTTACTAGAAAAGGACTAAGAAAGATTTTCCTCCCTCAGTGCCTCCTCCCCAAAAGCAGTCTATCTCCATAAGGAAATAAAGAAGGAATGTAAGTTCCCTCTGTGAAGTGAAAGCGCTAGAGATGGAAACCATAAATAAATGGTACCCCTTTCTTAATGGCAGAGAATTGACAGACAGCTTGGCAAGTACTCAGCCAGATGAACAGTACCAATTAGGATTCGCACTCATTGAAAAGTTGCCGCTCCAAATTAACTCCTGGCGACAGACCGTGATTACCTTCAGGCTCATTTATTCCGCTTAGGAATGGCCAGCAGTCCTATTTGCCCAATATGTGCCGAGAGGAAGATGAACGCTGATCATCTAAACATATGCCATACTCTCCACAATGTAACTTATATAGGACTACCAGAAACCTGCTTTCGAAAAAGGCTTTAGAATCCGCGGTTTAGGGAAAAAAGTTTTGTGATACCTAAAATTTCGACGCTGTTGAAGAATCTTCATTTCTGGAGCTCACAAGGTCTAAAATGTAACCAGAAGTATGTATTTGAACAACCTAGCAATTCCGTTAAGTTCCATGTTTTCCATTTTTACTTTCTCTTACTCCTAGTAAGAGTAAGTATTGTAATCGTGTCAAATTTTCGATATCGAGCTTTCACCGGAAATATCCGTTTTGATATCCCCTGAGTCCAAAAAAGTGGTTTTAGCAAGTGGTCTGTGTGTGTATGTATTATGTATGTGAACAACATAGTTAAAAAACGAAAAATCACAGAAAAGTTCAAACTTGATACTCCGTTTGTGTATCACCATGGGATCCGACAGTACACTATCTGTCAAAATTACTCGACCGGAAGTACCACTTTACTGAAATTTTTTTCGCTTTTTTGCAATTTTCTCGATTGCGGCTACAATGATTTTCTTTAAACTTGATATATCAACTATACACACAATTTTTACTTGAAACATTTCTCTGGGAAAATGCATTTAAGATTTAAGGGGACTTTGGGGGAGATGTGGGGTTAGGTTGTCCTCTGAAGTGCTATTTCAGTCTATTTCACATTCTATCATCTAAATAATATTAATTAGAATTAAATGTGTTGTTGAAATTCAGAGTTTGAAGAAAATCAGATGACCGGGAGTGCGGTTGTTCTGAAAAGTATTTTTAAACGTTCTGTTTTTTTTTTGTTTTTTTTCTAAAACGGCTCCAACGTTTTCTTTAAACAAAGTATGTGAACTACACATTAAAGAGGTACAACTTTTATTTGAAATATTTCTCCTGGTAAACTCATTTAAGGGGTTTTTGGAGTAGGGGTAGGGTTATGTTTGCCTCAAGTTTTATCTTAGTTGATTATACCAGTATACAAATCTAGACAAAATTAATTAGAAATAAATTTATTGCCAAAATTCCAAGTTTCAAAAAAATTAGTAAACCGGAAGTGCGGTTTTATGGAATAGTATTTTCATTTTCGCGATTTTCTCCATACAAACACCGACGAATTTCATTATATTTGATATACTAACTATTCAATTTGTCAATTACAATTTTGAAAACTGGAGTAAGAGAAAGTTGTGTAAGTGTTTCACACTAGAGTTTTGGATATGAATTTAGTACAGATGCAGAGTCTAACAAAAATCTCTCAAAAAGGTTCATTGCTTTCATAATTTATTGTAATTAATGCACATGACAACAACGTTCAGCTTTTATACATTATACGTCCGTGCACTTAACAAGACAGTTGAAGAATTATTGGGTTTCCCATCAGTGCTATGGATATTTAAACTTCATTTCGCAGGTTCCTTACAAATTAAATAACTGTTTTTTTTTTTGTTTTTTTTTTTAAATAATTATTCATTTTTGTTACTGTCCCCTTCCAAGTCTCTAATTTTCTTTTTAAGTTTTAATTCCTTGAGTTTCCATTGTGTTAACAGAAACATAAATATTCTCAATTTTTTTTTTTTATCTGGGTCCCAACAGTTAATCACAAAATTCCAATCCAAAAACGTTTCTTTCAGCCCTTATTAATCCGTCGATATTATTTATTCTATCTGTTTTCCTCATCTGTGTCTTGCCCGAAGGACAAATAATATTTAGCGATTATGGCTATTAACTACATTTAATGTGTAAAGAAAAAAAAACAGATTACTTTCCGATATAATGTTTTTTTTATAAATATAATGATGATTATATTATCAAGTTTCTTTTAAATATGTTATTTTTCTGAATTGTTTAAATTATTTGTATTACTTATTTTATATTACAATATTTAACAACGGGATTGAAACATTTCCAAAGTCCGAGATCTGGTGTATCAAATGGGGATCATTTCAAATGAGTTTTGGGATGATTCATCAATCGAAATGACAATATTTGCTAGGAGAAAAAAAAGAAGTGAATATTTTGTTTAACTTATCATATTTACATTGTTTACTTGTTTAAATACATTTTTTTTAGATGTCAACTTTTTTCCTTGATTCTTCTTAATGAAATTCAATACTTCCTTCTATTTGTTCTTTTGATTTTTTTTTTTAAATAAAAATTCTCGCGTGGACAAAACTGTTACATTATGGAGTAATGGGTAATGGTGAACTATAATAAAGGAAAGTAATTTATAACTTTCTGTGTGCTAATATAGCAACTTCCATGCGAACCTTATATCATTTTGTGAGATTTATTATATTACACCTCACTTATTATTATGAATTAAATCACATGTTGAAATAAAGGTTTTCTTGAACATATTTGTTGGAGTTAGCAAAGATTACTTTAGAGTAAAACTTTTAATTATGTTGGCGGAAATAAATTGTTACTTTTTCGAAATACGGGTTAGTTACAAAATTCTAGAAACTACATTAATCAAACTAATTCTGAACAAATTTATATCACAGATAAAAAATATAGGCTAAGCAAGCCCATTATTTTAAAATTTAAAATAAATTAAAGAGAAATACCTAGATTCCAGAAAAAAAATAGTTTATAACGAAGACGTTTTCATGATGGTTGGAAATGAAGGCTGAGGACTGCTACCTCTAGTGCACGAAGAAGATGGTCCCCCACTTCCACTTTCTCGTGTTGTTCCACTGCTCAGGTTAGAAATTAGTCCACACTGACGTTCATGATATTCCTAAAATAAGCAGAAATAAAATTTACATACTTTTTAGAACTGTGACGGCTACCCACATTGAAATTTGTAAGAATTAAAAATCACAAATTAATAAAATAATTCTTTTTCAATATTTTTATATTTCCGAATTTAATCAGTTTTTAATAATGTGTGTTCTTGTTTTCATTTATTTTATATCTTGTATGTTTATTATTTTAATGTTCATTTTAATCTCTACCATGACAGGAGTGAGAACGAGACTCGGGGTTATTCTGCACGTGCTAAAAAAGGTTGTAATGTATAATTGTGTACCAAGTGATTGATAATAATGAAGTATTTTTTGGATTACTAATTTGTTCAAATGTATGTAAACCTGAGGCTCATAGAACTACAGCCGAATAAGGTGAAAAGAATACGAAAGCCGTCGAGTATATAAACGTTCAAAATAATACATGGTGCTGGGAAGTTACATACACTAAACACCAGAAAAAATAAAATGTTTACAAAAGACATTTTTTTCATTAAAGAGACTTTTAAGCAAAATAAATTAAACCAAGCAGGCATAAGTACTAACCACTCGCCAACAGCAAATAAAGAAGCAACCTTCTCCACCTTATCTCATACAATGTCTGATTTGATTGTACACCACTATTAGCGCACTCATTTCGATGTTCAAGCAATTTCGGTCAGAAAAGAAGAAATAAAAAATTTTGATAGCATAAATTAACTGGATTTAGATTCAAAAATTAAAGGCTCAATCAACTGAATATCTATTGAAATGCTGAAATAGGAGTTTGTTTTTTTTTAAAAAAAAACGAAACAAATAAATCAAAAGTGAAAATGAAAATCGCAAATAATAAATGTTCCATTATACATGTAAGCTTAGTGTCAAGTAACTTGTAAGACTTAAATGAAAATTCAGGCAGACAATGGTACTTCCGCACTCAAATACTAAATGAGAAGGCTGAACCGTTACTTGAATAAAAGTAACTATCTACTTATTGAGGCCTACAAAATACGTCCACATGTTCAGGCGCCATATATGATAAAAAGGCAGTAGTAAAAAAACCTAATAATAGCTTCTTTGCTGGAAGTCACTAGATTTTCCAACAAGATTCAACGCTTCTCTTAAAGCAAAATCGACTCAGGAGTGGTTGAAAAGAAATGTGCCTGAGTTCATCAGCGCTACACATTGGCGCAGTCAACAACACTATTGGTCAGGAAACCCAGATCCCAAACCGCATGGCTAAGACTGTGAACGGAATTAGAGGGAATGGCCAGCCATCGTGCGCACAACAGTTTAAACTCATTCAAGAATTCTCTAGTGCGAGTGATTTCCCCATGATGATGTATGTGCTGCAGTGGACAACTGCCTTCGAACAAAAAAGGCCTCTGAAGATAAAAAGGTGGTCATTTTGAATGAACTCTGTTTTCATTTTTAATTATTAACCTTTTGTGTTCTTTTTATCAAAATTATCAGAAAAATTAAACTTGTAATTAGTAATCTTAGAATTTTCTTGTTGCAGGAGTTATTGCTTGACCAGAAAACACAGATGTTACCCAAATAAAGCTCTTTATTACTTTCTGTTACTGCTAATAAGAGCAAGTGTTGCGATCATTTTAAATTTCGGAAAGAGTTTTCACCAGAAATGCACTTTTTGACGTCCATAACAAGTGGTTTATGGACATTCCGTTTAGGTTATCAAAATTCCTCAACCGGAAGTACAACTTTACTGAACAGGTTTTTCATTTTTTTGCGACGTTCTCGAAAAAAGTAGCGTTTGAGAAAGGAGTAACATCAAGCTTCATTATTAATATAATATGTATATTTGTTATATATATAATCTACTTTCTATTGTCTACTTTTCACACTATAATATTCTTATCTACTTATCTCACTTTTTAAATAAGTAATATTATTACATTACCTATGTAAATCATACCTGAAAACAAGGAACAATGCATAAATTTGTCTGGCATTCTGGGCAGTGGTACTTTGTTTTTCTCCTCAGTATCCTTCCGTGTGTATCTATTGTATTCCAGCAAAAATTACAACCTAAAGCTGGACCTGGTCTAAGAACTGGGCAATGACACGATCTGGAACCTTCACAAGGTTCAGCCCCGCTTGTTGTGTTTGAACACTGAAAATAGAAAACTAATTATAAAATGAAATTAATCTTAGAAAAATTATTATTATTACAATTCGAATTCCTTGGTTACAAAGATATCCATTCTTGGACACAAGTTTGGACTTAATTGTGCTGGAAATGTAACTTTATATGGAAGACTCCAATAAATGTGGATACTTCCGAAAAGAGAGCTGTTTAATGGAATGATTAAAATAAAACACCAACAAAATTTACACCTATATACCAACTTTTATTATTCGCATCTCTGATTCATCTAATGATGAAATAGTTTATGCAACTTTTACTAAAGTAAAAAGAGATTTGCCCCAGTCACAACTTTGAAGCCGATAGTTGACCCTTGCGAATTCCCTAGAGCAAAGGATGGCCTCATTTTGGTTACTACAGAATACGAGTACCTCTAGGCAGCTACATAGGATTGGCATAGGCTCTTCGGATCCATTGCCGTTTTGGATAAGATTATCGTCAGGTCGGATTTCGGAAAAAATTTAAATTGTGCTTCGCTTAGAAATAGATATCCTTACTCTTTAGCTAGTTCAGTTTGGAATAAAGCGTGCGCTCATTAAGGCGAGTTTGCCATTAAAAATTATAATGAGAACAAGGCAGAGGTTAACAGTAACTCTGAAACCGAAGAAAATTTCAATAATATGAAAGTGAAAGTTGTAATCTAACAGAAAGAATATTGAAAATAAAAATAATTATAAATTTTTGAAAATTGTCGAGGATTTTTTGAGTTCAGGAAATGTTAATAAAACGGCAAGGCAATCTTATTTTTCTCTAAACGTTTCGGGAATGGTTCCCATCTTCAGTAGAGCACATCTATTATGAAAGTACAGACACTTTTACTGTAAAAATTAAAAAGTCTGTAATTTTTATAATGAGATCTAGATGTGGGAGCGAGTCCCGAAAAGTTTTGAAAAATAAGAAGACTTCTTTTATTAACACTTCCTGACTCAAAACCTCGACAATTATCAAAAAAGTACACAAATGGAAGGGTCGAACAAGAATTGTTCAGTTCATAAAAATAAATGCTTTAATTTTATTTAAATCCATAGTTACTGTTTAAGTCTTTTCATCACTTCGATCTACAATATCTATAATAGTGTTTGCATATCTAGCTTCGTGCTCAACACTGTGTACATGGGTCAGTAAAGTTGGAAATATAAGTAAAACTGATTCTAAATTACTACTTCTAACAATTATAAATTCCCGTAAATAGATAACCCAAAGAGGGCATCAACAATTTTTCAAGCACTTAATCATTTAAGCACTATAGTTAAGTGTTATGGAATTATTAAACTGCAATTTGCGCACTAATTCCAGATCGATGTGGTTGTTTACAAATTAGGAGGTAGTCATTTCTTATACAAAGGGTCTTATAGCATATCTTTTTCCTTTGGAGTTACAATTTACATCTGAAAATATTTTGTAAACATATTCAAAAAGCAATAATTTAGAAATCAGTTAAAAAAGAAGTGGTAAATGCTCAGTGGTTCATACGAAACAGTCAACTTCATAGAGACTTAGGGCTTTCAACAATTTATTTATGAAAAATTTAAAAAATATCACTGTAATCTAATTAACGTATCTGGAGCAGTTAAATATAAAATCGGATCACGTTCAGAGCAGCTCCGACTGAAGCTCCGTCTTCTGCAAGATATAATGAAGTTTTAAAAAAGTGGATTAATGACAACAGTGCATCTCATTCTATGTAAATAATTATCTGAACTCTCAATGATCTTTAGTACTTAATCATTTTATTCTGTCCTTATGAGTGGTTTATGGAAGCTTCGCTTCCTTTGCCATATTGTATGTCTATTTAAAAATACCATGTATAACATAATGTAATGTTGAGCTGGTAATAAAATAAAATATAATAAAAAAAAAAGTGAAAACAAAAATGTCATGAGGAATACACAACTTCTTTTCCATAATTATGAAATCTTCCACAAACTAGAAATTAAATTTTCTAATAATTTAGAATTGTTCTTGAATAACAATAAATAAATAAGTTGAACAATAAATTAAACGCGGAGGACCCGGGTTCGAGTCTAGTTACGCGCCCTTAGATTTTTTCTTCCTAGAAACCTCTGCAGCTCACTGTCCGGTGAAGAACAGTGTTGTCTGTAACGGGAGAACACTGTCTGGAGGCCGGCAGTGCACTGAGAAGGTTCCGAGCGCCAATAACCATAGATGTTGACGTGCCTTAAATTAAAAATAAATTAAAACAGCACTTTAGGGAGAACCTTATCAACAATGCTTTCCCGAAAACATTAAAATTAATTTTCTCAAAGAAATAAGATAAAATTAAGATCTTGGTATGTATAGTTATTGTTCCTAGTTCAAATAACATTGTTTAGACTATTTAGAGAGGTATTATCTAGTTAGGTACTAATTGTAGGAGAGTAAAAATCTCTCAAAGAAAATCGTTTTAAACTATCTTGCTTTCCAAAGTCAACAACACAGCTCAACTTTTCAGCTCTGGCAGAAACATAGTCAATGCTGCTTCACTAATAATAAATAAAAATAACAATAACCTGAGGTGTTGAAACAGTCCTTCTAAGTTCCTCGACTGCCTTCAGTCTGATTGTTGATTGCGCCGAAGAACTACTAGTTTCTGCTATTGATGGCTGCAATGTATGGGATGTTTGTACGCATGCAATTTGTGTAACACCTCCGGCATTAGCGGGAACTTGCCCATGGCTGCTACTATTATTACCACTATTAGTAGATTGTGGTTGAGAAGTTATATGTGAAGATGTCGATGACAAATGTGGACTTGAATTTTGTTTGGTCAGGTAACTGTGCTGAGGCACTGTAAGAAGATTTGGTGATGGTTCTGAAGACTGTCGTTCAATTTTTAATGATTCACCTTCACTTTCTATTTGTGACATATCACTGTCTTTCTTTATCCTGTGTTGTCGCATGAGAAGTCGTCCTCTTTTTGATCCCATTGATGGTGTAGCAATAGGCTCAACAACTGTAACAAAAAAAAACAAAACGTTTCCTCTATAATTTTCAGTTGAATTTCCTTCAGAAAACGCAAGTAATAACTAATAATGTGTCTATAAAAGTTTTAATTTGAAGTTAATAAAAACGTAATAACAAATATAAAATTCTAAACATATTAGACTTGATTGCAGTGAGGAATAAACAATGAAAACGAATAAGATTTCAATTTTTAAAAATCTACTTCTGCAAAGATCTAAATTATATTCTCGGCGACATTCCTTTTAATTGTAGGCTTTCAATGTTCTAATGAAAGGAAAAAAAGAATTATCGAAATCAATAAAGCTCTTTAAACATACTTTAATTTTTAAAAGCATGAATCAACATTAAACAGTTAGACCGAAATTTGAGTGAGATGAAAGGGATATATACTCCTTCCTTATCGAGAGAACTCTTATAAACAAAACTTCCTTCTTTTTTTTTATATTAATCTTAAAAAAGTCATTATCAAAAAATCTCCTTCATTTTGCTCAATATGTTCTTAACAAATGCAATTATCATGTTGTTAAGTCGTAAATCATTTCAATAGATATTTTTTCTCATTTTTCAGATGAGTGAATACCAAATATTCAAAATACAAATCATTCATTTTTTTTTATTTTCACTTTACTTCTATAATTCAGTTGATAGGTAATTATTTTTATAGCAAAAGAAAAAATTAAGGAAAAGTTTGATCATGAAATCAGAAAATGGTTTAATATGGGTAAATAAGATCATTAAGTTGTGTCTCTGAATCAATATTAAACAGTTAAATTACTTGATTTCTGACTGCTACCGACATAGCTGCTCAGGCATTAAAGGTATTTAATTTTTAACTCAAGGTGTATATAATTTAGCGGAACTTGTATTACTATATAAATTTACCTTTTCACATCTCCTATTTGAATTTCAGTAGTTTTTCAAAAATGTAGTCTTATTTATTTATTTATTTTTTTTATTTATTATTTGTTTTTGCTACCCTTATCAATAAATTTTAAGGTAAAATTCTCTCTTTCGAAAAAAAAAAATTAATATCGCTAAAAACTTAAATATACATATTTTTAAAACCGTGAAGCTATTAAAAAATAACTATCAAATAAATAAAAAACAACTTGGAAGGAAAAAAAAGGATGCTTATAAGTGAATTTTATTTGTTATATAAACAAGTAAATTATATTTTAGTTAATAAGTGGGTAATACATAGATATTGTGTGCAATATTATTATACAATAGTGTTGTCGTATATATATATTTTTTTTTTTTTTTTAAAGTCATTACAAACTCTTATTCTAACAAGTCAATGTTGGTCATCTTGGTTTCAATTTTTTTTAAACTAATTTTTATCGAGTAATTCATAATTTTAGTATTTTGTATGTGATCAATTTATAAACAAAAAAATAATAATGAACAAGATAAATAAAGAAAGTATCAAATTACAATTTAACTTAACTATAACGAACGGTAAGTACAATAAGAAAATAATTTTTGAAATAATGAGAAAAAAAGACATAAAATCATGTTTGACACAAAGTACTATCCAAATAAAATGAAGCTACAGATATTGTTAATTGTAGAGTACATACCACAATGGCAGCAAATATTTTTATAAAATGAAACTAAATTAAACTTCAAAACCCACAGATTAATATATTTTTCAAATGAAATCATTTATGTCATTTTTAATTTTTTTGACAATGCAAACAATGCTTATTTTATTAATAATTATAAATAGAATCATAAGATTGTTAATATTTTCAATGCAAATTAAATTTCTTTATTTTAAGAAAACAGTTCTTGAAACATCATAATAATTTTTAATTTTTAAAAACAAATTTTTTTTTTTTTTTATGTTTCTAATATTTTTCTAATTAGAAAAGACTCTGCATCAAGCACCAAATTCTCTAGTAAATTGTCTTAAGATTAACAATATTCAAAATTGATTATAATAATATATTCCAAATCATTTGGATTGGCACACTCGTAAAAACTTATACAATAACAAATATTGTAAATGTGTTTTACTTTCTCCAATGGTAAATGCATTGTCTGTAAAAGTACTGGCCTCATATTTATAATTATATAATATAATCTCTTTTTAAGAGAACATTTACTTCTACGCTCCTTACATATATTTTGTAACTAATGTAATTATTAATCATAAAATAAAATGTTTATTTGCACTTGGTATAGCTATTATAAATTACTTATTAATGAACAATGCATTACTAATGTTAGTATAAAAATATCTCGACTACTACAAGACTTACAGCTATTACATAGACATATGCTATTACAGCATATACAAGAATTACAACTATTCTGTACGGACTAAAGCACTCTAAACATTTCTTTAATATTTATGCACATCACACAGTTTACCATTAAGACATGAATTATCTCCATTGACAAAACACTATTAGTATTTGCAAATTGAAAAAAAATCTGGTTTGAAAAAATTTGTATATACTATATAATTTTATTTACACATTAATGCAAAAATGTCTCTACTTGAAACATATTACTTTTAGCAATATCCATTGCATCGTAAACACCTTCTTGCCTACTATAATTATAAATGGGAGGCGCAGGATAATCAAAAGAAGCACTCACTTGGCAAGATGGCTGTACGTGGGGAGAACTAACTGGATGTGGCGGAGCTTTTAACTTTTGAACAGCACACGTATGGTCTATTGGATTTACTTTTATTGGTTTTGTACATAAAGGTTCATTCAGTCGTATTTTTGTACTCGGCCTTGAAATTGGATAACCCCTTTTCTTATATTCAAGCCATAAGGTACGATTATTTACACCGTATAATTTTGCTGCCTTGCAAAAGCCTAGGCCCCCAGTGCGAACAGCCTCTAATGCTGCTAAGAAGTTCTCGTCCTGTTGTGGATTGGAAGCTCTTTTGCGCCTGCTCGGTGGATATGGGAACTTGTAGTCACTGGATGATAGCGTACTGCTGCAGCCTTCTCTGGTGAGTGTCCACCCTAACCCCGGACATCACATACATACACAATGTTAGGATAGGATATACCACCATTCTACTTCTCATAATTCATGCACATTCAAAGGGCTATAAACTAACTACAAAAATGATTAAGATTTCTATCTGTCAGTAGCCTTCCATGGCATAATTAGATAAATAAATAATAGCACACTCCACCAACAAAAAGGAAATTGGCAAAACCATTAATTCCATTATGAGTATTATTATAAAAATTGAATTATATTAGCCTTTCAAATTTAATCTTACTTACAACATTTTTTTTTTTTTAAATACTTTTATTGATATTTACAACTGTATGTACAATACAATAAGCAAAAGTGATTAAAGAAAATAAAGACATCGCACATGTGAGGGACATTATTACTGAATATTACTTATTGGGACATTATTACTTATTGTTTACTTAGGCTGTTTGATGATGGAAAAAGTAAGTCTCGCGGAAAGAAAATTTACATTTACAAAAGTTAAGTTGTATGTTCCTCATTTTAAAAAGTTCAAACTATCTTAAATGTTAAAAGGCCTAGCAGCTTCTGCTAATTTTCATCTTCTCAGCTTATTATCATCATAAAGGCTCACATATGATATTATTTTGAAACATTTTAAGCAGAATTTAACTGCTAAATAAGTGATATGCATTCTGGATAATATGGGTGTGATAAAAGTCTATGCGTTTTTTTTTTTATCCTCAACAGTACTTACTGTACTAGAAGTTACTTTACTAAACACTAGTTACCAAAACTTTCTTATTAGGTACCCCTTTTATTTTCAGTTTATGCTTGTATCAGCTTGTGGAAAGAACTATGCAGTATGTGAACGATTTAAGGGAATATCCTAGTTCAATCTAGAAATTCGGGCGATTGTCACCTTTAAAAAAGGCAACTGCCTCAAACGCCGCTTCTAAAATTAAGGAAGTAGAGAGGGAAGGCTCTGTACAGATCACGGGCTGCCCATATCTGGTTCAAAATATTTAGAAAGGGTGATAGATATGAGCCTGGAAAGTAAGCTTCATCCAGGACGTCTTCTCTCCTTAGATTTAGCACTTCTGGCGATAACTGAACTGGTGGATGCTTTCACCAGCACCAGAAAACTTTCTGGTGAATTCTTTCAATGAATTAATTGATGCGATGAAAAGTACTTCGGCAACGAATAAACAAAAACAATGAATTAGACCAAGCCAACCAGCTGCACCAACCCTCGAAAAGGAGAATTGAGAAAAAAGTGATGCCTGCGCGTGGTGGATCTAGGGGCGTCTTTCATTTTCAACTAGTTCCTGACGGTCGTTCGATTTCATCCAAACTTTATTCTACTCAGTCAGAACAGGTGCACTCTGTTTTGGCTGCAAAATATCCCTCGAGTTAATTGAAAATGCCCGGTGCAAGGCCGCACACGTCAGACCAAACGTTCTCATTATTTGAACTCCTCCCTCCCGCAGCTTACAGTCCAGATTTGGCACCGTCTGATTACCATCTCTTCCGCGCCATGATCAATTTTTTACCAAGTAAAAAATTTACTAATACGGAGCAGGTGACAACGGTTGTTTGGAGTTTTTTGTCTCCAAATGAATGGACATACAATTATTTGCCCACAGAGAGTTCAGTTTGTAGAAAATGATGGCCTGGAGGAGTAAGCTTAATAGGTGAATAAACCAACCATTTTTGAATTGTGTTGAAAAGTGCAAAACTTTTTTTACACTTATATCTGGCATTTTGCCCTCCTAGCCTTCTTTTTTCTTACAGCTGACTGGCTTTGGATGACAAACAACTCACACGTTTGGGTACACACAGGTTAGAAATGTTTCCTTTCCCTATTTCAAGTTTCTCTCAAAAAAAAATTGATCACTGTTTATAAACTGAGCGTATTTTAATTTTTAACCCTTATTTGAGTTTTGAACTTGAGCCGAAAAGAATTATTTTAATGTTAATAACAGTCTCATTGCAGTACAGATTGATTGAAACATGAAATGCCTAGTGAAAATTAACATTTCTTCTCTGAAATATTCAATATCCTCACATTTCAAGCTCTCTGTCTGTGGAAGAACTCAGAACAAACTGTTCGAGAGTGACCCTCATTAAAATAAGAAAAACCTCGGTGAAATTAGAAATTAAGCATCAATATTCCGACCTGACAACCCCACCACATTTTTCTAATGTTGTAAGCCTACGACGGTCAATGGAAGCCTATGATTTCCATGTTCTCATTTACTACATAGGTGTACTAGTTATAGGATATTTCTAGATTCCTCGGACCGAACTTTGTTCTATGTACAAAAGGAACTTCTAAGGTGAGATCTAAGTCGAAAAAAGTAAGATAAAGTTACAAAGAAATAGAGTAAGAAATTATTCTATGCTGTAATAATAATTTGCACATTAACAAAATTACAGCTTGAAAAATACACACATTTTGTCTCTCTTAGATTTTTTGATAATTTATGATTTATCATCATGCACAAAATCTATTATTTGAAATTAAAGATAACTGAAAGTTAACAACTAAAGGTTTTGTAATTACTTCTAGATGATTATTACATAGTCTCAAGGTTATTCAGAAATAAATTCACTGGCTCAAGAAGACTTAAGATATATACGAAATAAACAAAATATGGAAAAGTTAAGATTATTAAACAAAGCAAGACATTTTTGATTAAATAAATTACGAAATAATCTCCCTGTTTCAAAAGGCTAAATATCAACAATTTCTTGTGAATAAAGTATGACTTTACATAGATAGATTGTTATAGAAAATTATTGCACTGCGTCTAAAAGATCTATTGTGCCCCCGGAACCTTCTCATTCCACTGCCGGCCTCCGAGCAGTGTTCTCTACCTGCAGACAACACTGCCCTTCATCAGCTAGTGAGGTGCAGAGGCTCCTCGGAAGAGAAAATCTAAGGGCAGCATGCTAGATTCGAACCCTGGTTCTCCGCGTTGCTAGTCCAGCGCGCTAACACTGAGCTAATCCCTTCCTTCTCCCCTGGCTTACGCCAATTAACTAGAAACGGAGACCCTAGCTTGTGTACTGTGTTTGTCCTTGTCTGTAAAGGGTAGAGTGTATGTAGATTAAATATATTAGTACTCTTCTGACGAGAAGTGCATGGAGTACTTAGCTGTGGTAACCTTGGGGGTTGCTACTCCCCAAGTAACTGCATGCAACAGATACCTTGCGGGCATGACTTTACATAAGGTAACTGACATTTTGTTCTCAGCCTACTTCTTTTTCTTATAATTGTGAAATGATTCCAGATAACTGTTTTTTAGGCAAAGGGAATTAAATTGTACAATTATCAAAATCTTTACGCTATAAATTGGACAAAAATAACTTCATGAAGGTTGATTTACCACATGCAAATGCTTTTCATCAATTATACTAATTACTTTTTCATTTTACTTTCTGATTTCATAATGATTGGCAACGACTGGGAATAAGAGCAAGGTTGGTATAGCCGGTTACTGGCCTATAATTCGGCGATAATATTGAATCTTTGAAAAGGATTGAGCCCTGAAGGCTACAAGCATTGTGGGTGTGGAAGAATGACTAAAGAAGGATCGAATTTAAAAAATTCTATTGATTTATACTTCTATTGAATAAAATTAATATGACAAAGATGGTAATGTAAAGACCTTTATATTGTTGAAAGATTGTAACTTTTTTTTTTCATAAAAAATTAGGTTTAGAAAAATGTTGGGCTCACCCGTAGAAGCATTGCTTCAATGCATAAACATTCGCAAGTGCAGACAAATGATTAAAATTGTTAATAGTACGAAAAAGGATAAATTTACATTCTGTACAGACTATTTGAAGAAGTTTACCATTTTTGGTTATCCTGTATGTAATCTCGCTTACTAAACAAAACAAGATGGAAAGAACATGAATTGCACCTTTAATTTATAAAAGTTCACCATTAATACGCGAAAAACCAAAGAAACTGCTCGCAAATTACTGTAATTGATAAAAGTTAGTATGAAATACTTCCTTCCCCTTCTAAAAAGCCCTCTCTAAATAATGGTTTTATTTTTTCAACTTAAAAAAACAAAACAAAAAACGGACAAGAATGATTCAAAGTTTATTTTTTAAAACACACATTCAATAGTACAAAAAGCGTTATGAAAATAAAAAATTTTTAAAGCAATACCAAAAATAATAAAATAATTAAAAAAATGTTTTAAACGAAAATATATCAGAATTTTTAGGAAAAGCACTAGGTTCAAATAAAAATTACATACTTTTGTCGGGCATAATTTAGCAAGGAGGATTTCTGACATATCATTTTGTGGAATCAAAACAAATTTCATTTCATGCTCTATTTCATTTTTGAGTTAAGCTGATCGCTCATATCACATACAGATATACAAATACAAACAAATATATATAAACAAGTGGTACCGGGGAGGGGTGTTAATTTCGTAAATTTTAACGATTAATTATTTCCACTTGAGGAGGATCAAAATCAGATTTGAAGTAATACAAAAACTGAACCGTCATCATTTTATCTTAGAAATGAAAAGATTATGTTTGGATGTTAACTGTCCCATATTAACCGTCTAATATTAATAAATTATTATTGGTAAAAATGCAATAATAATAAGTGGCTCTTATTTTAACTACAAAATACATTTTTAGCACGATTTTACTGCTAGAGTTCTACAGTAAATGCGGCTACAAAAATGACTTCCTTTTTTTTTTTGACTTTCCTTTATATTTTTACAAAAATATAAACTCCGTAGTGGTATGTTGACTTGCAATTTCGTTTTAGTAATTACGGAGCGATTCCTATAGGGGCACGGGAATAGGGGCCAAAATTGGTGGGTGGAAGGACCATGCATAAATTGATTTTGCTCTGTGAAGTCTATGTTATCCCACTGTTCATCAAGACATCCTGATGGAGAAGCCAGTAACCGTGTTGACCAAAGTCATGACTACAAACAGGCTATTTCGGAAAATATCTCTGACACTTTCCAGTTCTGCGGATCCAACCACAAAAAGATTTTTGTTTACTTTTTTGTCATTTCTTCGAAAAAAAAACACTGTCAGTTTCTTAAAGTTGGAATGCTTACTAAACTTATTAGTGGATTACTGGGAGACCTGTGAGTTAGGATTAAAATTCAAGTTTTAGTTACAAACGTTGCTAAGGTGTTGCTAGAGGCCACTGTTATACAACCATACAAATCCACATTCACGCTAACATGTCCCCAACGCTTTCATTCATATGTAATGTAAGACCATCAAGTAAACATAGCAAGTTTAAAGAAAATTTTTTAATTGGATTAATCGCAATATTTTCTCTTACTGAGGATAAGAGAAAATAAAATGAAAAAATGAAGGCATTTTTTTAGCTGCTTTGTATGTTTATGTCTACTCAATAAGTATTCCAACTTTCAAGAAACTGACAGTGGTCCTTTTTTTGAAAAAATGGAAAAAAACAACAACCTTGTTGTGGTTGGGTCCGCAGGGCTGGAAAGCATCAGAGATATTTTCCGTGATAACCTGCTTTATGTTATGGTCATCGACAGGACTATCGATGTGCGTTCGTCCATCATCAGAAACTTTTGATGAACAGTATGAACAAACTTGCACAGAGCAACAAAATCAGTTTACATATTCCCTGTATCCACCAATTCTGGTCCTTAATCCGGTGACCCTACAGGAATCGCTCCCTGAATGCTCGCACTGAAATGAAATTGCAAGTCAATAGATCTCCATGGAGCTTATATTTCTAGGACTTGTATCCTCCAATTCAGGTTTCGTAGTGATTCCCTATACTCACCTGCATGTCTATGCTAAATCAGTATTGCATTACACATTATTATTATTATTATTCCATTTTTCCTTAGTCTTCACTAGACGCGGGACAGAGCCATGCAGTGTTATAAACATTATTATTATTATTATTACTTTTTTTTTTATTAAATTTTATGGCAGTATTGTTATTATTATTATTTATTGTATATTTATAACTTTTATTGGCTAGATAATGAAGAAATATGGGCCAGCAACGACTGGTGAGTATAACAAGCACATAGACCTGAGGGATATGAGAAAATCCAGGCTATGTTGGAGACAGAATAGGCGAAATGCTAATCCTTGTTGAAGATGTTGATGATGATGATACTGTTACTATTAATTACTTTATTTATTATTTTCAATGTTCTCCCGATTGAGTGTAGGGAATGAAAACTCGCAGGTGGTGACTTTGCCAAACCCTTAGTTTAGAAATTTAGGCACTATTCGGACCATACTTAGGAACACTATTTCTGCGCGGCTTCAACATGCTCTGCCAACTCACTCCTGAAGTTTTTGGATCTTGACCTTTGGAAGATATTATTAATGGCAAAATCGATGTCTTAGTCGGTATATCGTACAGATTAACATCAATGGGATTAATACATCGCAGTTTAAAACTAAGATCTTGGGACTTGTGGGTTTTCACTCTTGCTTTTGATAACACTTTCATTGGCGAGTATTATAACCTCTATTAACTGTGTTTATATTCCTGTTCTTTTATCCAAAAATAGTTTAGTACATTCGGCTAATTAGTTGCCATTTTCCTGGCAGTTTCTGTCAGCAAGTCCAATAATATTTTAACTGCTGTTCAGCGGAAAATACTCATATGTGGGATTTCCTTGTTGCTGCAATCTCAAATTATATTTGGCGCATAATGCTTATGTAGTAATTTCGCCTCGTTATTACATATCTGCAAAGTACAAAGTTACAAATCTCTTAAGGCACGAGTACCTCTTAGGTGCAAGAATCAAACATCCCGTCAGCTACATGATGAATACTTTTCTGGGAGGGATTTCACATTCTATACTCTCGCTTACATAACACCCTAGATAAATGTATCTACGAATAGTTCTGATAGCGTTTATCTCAGGCTGTATCCTGTAGGAAGCCCTTTCATCTCAGAGAATAGATATCTTTACAGACAAAATGATAATGTCGATTGCTCCATGCAAGTTGGCCGTAATATTGGCCATAAAGCTGTTTATACTTCCACCAAATTATACTTCTTTAAATCTTTATCTGCCACTAACATATTCTCTTCCTTGTTAGTTGTATATCTGTAAAGCGTGCATTCTGATATGGAGAGAAGGGTTTAGTTGCCAAAAAATGTTTTGTTAATGAATACTCTGCCTTCTTGCAAAGCTGGTCAATATTTGTTATTCTTTTTCCTCCAGTCTTTTTGCACCGGATAGATTCTCATATTGGAATCTTAGGATGATGCATCCGATTAAAAGTTGGTCTTGTTTTTGACATAACTGTCCAACTTTAGACGCTTGGTTACTGACCATTTAAAAAAAAATGGGAAGGCATATTAATGATTATAATTCAATCTCCAGATATTATTTCTGTTTTAATTTCAACTTCGTTCATCATCTTCATCTTCAAATTTCTGCTTAATCTGTTTTTCCAATATCTATAAATGGCTGAAGATATTTAATTCTGAAACCCTGTTTCATTTTATAAAAATAATACTAATTATAATAATAATGATGATTGTTATTAATTTTTTATCTATGCAAGATTTATCTAATCGTAAGGAGAATATTATGGATCTTTAGTATTTTATTAAAGGCGAAAAAATCTTGAAAAAAATGTAAAAATATAATAGTTTTCTAAAAAAATATACTTTTTCCTAAAAATACTTCCTCAGAAAGATAGGGGAAAATTTCCCAAATTTAAGACCTCTTCTTATAAATGAAGTTGCAGATACTACTACAATATGTCCGGGTCAATTTTTTTTTTATAAAATCACTGTAAAATTTGTTTTCTTTTTGAATGATTTCTTAATCATTAATTTAAATATGAAATATTATATATAAATATCAAATAGAAAATTATATACAAATATAATATTAATAAATACAAAAAGAGGCATGAAACAATCATCTTCTTTCTCTTACTTGAGTTCCCACGGCTCAAATGACAATTTTTATTACACATTAAAACTTAAAAATTGCATACGATATATAATCAACCTACTACTTCTAACCAGCTCTAAAATACCTTATTGTTTTAATTTTCGTTCCATAGATGCTCTATTAAATGGGCTATTTTTACTTTCTCATGTGATCGCGTCAAATTTTCAAAATTGAGATTTCCCCGGAAATACTTTATTTTTAAGTTCCCTGATTATGAAAAAATATCTTCAGCAAATAGTTCCTCAAATAGTGTGTGAAGAAATGGTGACTTCGCGAATTTTGTGTATTTGTGTGTGTGCGCTGTCAGGAAAAATGTCATATTGTAGGATACAAAAAGTGAATCATCTTAGTTCGCATCATAGTTAAGAACTGCATCATTATATATGCTTTGAGGTTGCAGCAGAGGTGCAAAGTTTGGTGTGGAGAATTTCCGAACGAGATTATATTATTACAGTCACATGCGATACCGGCACATTATTCTGAGCAAAATAGGTTTTACATGATGTATTATTTACTACTGGGACTCTGCATGGGCCTAGATAATTCAAAACAAATCTCACCATCCTATATGAATTATGTAAATACTGGGGATGTCAATAAGTTTTGTTCCTATTTGTTAAATAGAGATTCCCGCAGGGACACCCAGAACTTTGAAAAGTGATTAATCACTTCCCCCTACGGAAATCAGTACTATTACACTAAATTTAAAGAAAAGCTGTTGGAGCTGTTTTGGAGAAGTGCTATAAAGAGATTCTGTGAAGTCAAACGGATTTTCATCATCTTCTCGTTTCGCTAATGATATTAATGTGGAATATCATATTTAAGTTCTCTTTAATTTGCCTCTTTTGATTGTGCGGTTGTCGCACATCAGACATACATATCCACACAACAGACAAAACTATTACAAAACATGTTTTCGTACCCAGACGACATCAAAAATGTATTTCTGGTGAAAACTCAAGCTCAAAAGTTTAGCTGAAGGCAGCGATTCTTCTTATAACAGAACTGAGGGTATTACAGTCCACTAACTCAAACCACACTTACACTAACACCTCCTCGCTTCACATATGCATAAGGTCAAGGACTTCAGAGCAGTTTGAATTTAGCGCATCCGTAGGCAACTCTAAATCTCTTTCTTTCTTTCTCTCACACACATACATACACAAACTCACTCACACTTAAGCATTTTACATTTACAGATACTATTTTACAAACGCCTACATTTTATGTAAAAACACTGATTTCCAAGGGAGTCACAATAGATCTTTCACGTCGCAGCAGATTTCGCATATAACCATACCCATTAGATATTTAACTCTTATCTTTCCGAGGAGCACTAGATGTCTTGAAAAAAAATGTAATATCTATTATGTGAAATGAACGCAATTCTTTATCTTACGGCAATAATAAAATAAAAATTGAAAAACAATTCTGGAACAGTTCAGAATGAAATTACCTCCAAATGAATTAAAATTTAACAAGAAAAGAAAAATTCTTCTCTTTGGAAGACAGGAGTATTTTTAAGCTTTCAAATAAATTAAACTTTCTCGCTCATCTAATATGAATGCCTTTTTTTCCTTTAATGCAACAAAATGCTTTCTAATTGAGCAATGATTTTAGCAAATTACATAACACCAAAGAAAGGAAAATTTGGTGGAGTGCCCAAAAATTTCTTGAATAGAATAATATTCCCATATTCATACATATACTAAAAAAATATTGCATTTTTTAAAAAATAAAATAGTATCATCAAAAATTCCGGAATTTGGAGCATATTTTTTACATATAAAACTATAGACAAAAACTTAAATATCTATATGTATATATATCTCAGCCTCTTTGTTAGGGCAAATTGAGCTATGAGAAATCAGTAGAACTAGGTGGTGAGAAAGAGGAAATGAGTAAAAATTGATAAAGGGATAATCAAGGAATAAAGGAGTAATCTAAGGAATGTTTTGTGTTATTTGAAATGCTTATGACTGAGAAAAAAAAGTATATAAAAATATTTTTTTTAAAAATCTTGTATAACTTACATACCTTGAGGAGGGGGTTGTGTAGATGTGCTAGGTCTCTCTTCAGAAGAACTCCACCTAATATTTGATTCACCTTCTTCCGAAACATTTCTCTGAAAATTGAAATAAAAACTGCATAATAAATAACCATAAAACTAGTATAAATTATAAATAATAATAGTGCTTTATTTACAAAAAGAAAATATACAAGAGAATAAAAAGCAAAACATAAGCTACTTTTTTAAATATGAATATACATAAATATAAAAGAATAATAACACTTTACGGCTTGAAGTAATCCGTCAGCCGGGGGCAGTATAAGTTATATGAGATAAATCAAACAAAATGTTGGTTGATTGGGGCAAAAAAAAAAAAAAAAAAAAAAAAAAAAAAAACTAAACTTTATTCTCCTGACGTTTCGGACGACTTTGTTGTTTTTCCGTTATTCCTCACATGTTTGTAATTTTTCTGTTTCCTTCTTTGTTTTTTACATCTAGATCTTGAGGAAGGGCACTAAAGATGTCCGAAACGTCGATAGAATAAACTTTAAAGGGTTTTTCCCTTAGGCCCCGCCAATCAATTTTGATTTATTAACAACGCCCAAACGTAACTATTGTTTATACTAATTATGTGGGATATTTCATAATATCTCATATTAGTATTTATTATGTTTAAGTTCAAAACATTTAGAAAGTCTCTTTCTAAGAAATCTGTTGCCTTAGGGATTCGGAAGCACCATTTTTTTCCCTCCATCAACACCACTATCACTATTTTAAATGTCAGAAATAAATCGATAATGGAACATTGATTTTCCGGTCAGTTTGGAGGCGAAGTTACTCCTTGAGCTTATCTAATGGTATGGAACTTACACTGAAATAAGGTTGGAATCGTCGTTTTTAATATGAAGTAAATACGAATAAATCCAAAAATACGTATAAGCCCAACGAATTAATCTAAAGAAATTTTAATTCTTACCACACCAGTTTATACGGTAATGTATAAAAAGTTATCATAAAGAAATACGCTCGCAGCGATTTAAAAAAATGAATATCAAATTTTAAAAAAAGGGAAAAGTCCAGGATTTATTATATTATGAAACAAATTTCGATTCAAAAAACTTTACCTTATATTAAAAATATAGATAACGAACTTAATATAATTTCTTGCTTCATAAACATGTTTTGTGTATTGAAAACACCAATATAATATTATCTATATACGTTAGGTTTCCAGGAAAGTTCACGTATTGCAAAAAAGCATGTATGTTGCATATTTTTAAATACAATATAAATATTATTTTTTGTATATTTTTATTTATATTTCTGAAACTAATTTTGCAAATGGATCTTGAAAACTGGTGAATATTCTTGCTAAATTTCATTAATTTCTTTCCGAAATTTAGCAGCAATGCTATTACCGACAGAAAGAAATCACTTCAATTTTATATACTTTTAGAAATAAAGTGTTGTTTGTACATGCATATATATAACAGACAGTTTAATTTATTTCCATTCATGTCTCAGAAATTCTCAAATCAGATTACATGTCACTGCTCCTTACTTCCAAACCACAGCTTCTTTTTCTGAGACCATTTTCTTAACTTTGTAGACGAGAAGCAGGATTTAAAATCAGGATGAAGTCCAGCGAAAAGAAATAAACATTTTGAAAGTAGTGTCATTCCTAGTTTAATTTATCTTAGCCAAACATGGTCTTTTTCGAAAAGTTTATGAATATACTTGAAACCACTCAGTAATCGATGAAAGAAAAAAAAACACACAGAAAAACAGGAGTGTGAAGTATACAGAACATGGTCCAGAAATATCGGCGGAATATATGCACATTTGACTCCATTCTACAAATAATGAAGAAATGTCAACCGAGAAATAATAATTGAGAAATGTCAAGATCGAGATGACTTACTCAACTTAGCCGGTTGTTTATGAAAGTAAGCAAAAAAAGATGGAATAGTGTGGAATATGTTCGGCCTATAGCCGAAGTTTGTATTATATAATATAACACGTAAAGGCTATAATTGTTATTTTTTTTTAAAAAAAAAAAAGATCTTAGTAGCAAAACTAACCGGTGTGTAACTCTCCTCCTCAAAACTATGTGACCCTTCACGAGTTTCGGATTCTGAACTTGCTTCCCGTCTAAGTGAACTTTCTTCTGTGTCATGTTTAAGTGGAGATGGTGGCACAAGATCTGTTCCACTACCACTACCACTTGCAGCTGTTTCTTCACTAGTTTGCTCAGAACCAGAACCGGTAGATGATTTTCTTAACCGTTTCCTTCTTAAAACTGATGGTGAAATTGGAGACTGTGATTCACATTTCCCATCTGATGACTGACTAACAGATTTACTTAATGATAACTGTTCAGGCATTTCTGCTAAGCCCTTTACTTTTAAAGTTTCTGCAGTCTGAAACAAAGGGTTCAATTTTGTTTATAACTAATTAAGTTCCCGATGAATACAAAAATATTGAATTCAATATATTTGTATTCATTTATAGACAATAAAATCAAAGGAATATAGAGATTTTTTTCAAACAAATTCAATATGAACTCTTCGAAATACTATTAATTCTACAGACAAAGCATGCCTATATTTAAAAGCTAATATTGTTAAATTTGTTATTAAGTCGGCCAAAAGGTTTGTTCGGTTATTTAAGCGAAAGATTAGATACAAATTAACAAGATTAGATGATTTAAGATACAAATTTTAAACAGCAGTGATTGGAATCAATGATATAACGGTAATTTCGCCATTTAGTGGGAGATTCATAACACCTTACTTAAAGAATTTTGTCTTTACTGGAGAAAAAACTACTCAGGCGAATTTATGTAATCAAAACTTGATAAAAATGTTTCAAAAAAAGTTATTCATTCGAAAAACCATTTACCGACATATTGAACCTACTTTTTACTATTCATGCCGGCCTACTAATTATATATAATTGTAAAGTTCCTTAATCTCTTTCTAGAAAAATTCTGTTAGATAAAATGTAACTGAAATAAATAAATTCTATAATAATTATGTCTTAATGGCAAACAAAGCTCATATCTGCGGAACATAAACTGTTTCGTCTTCAATATTGCAAAATTATACTTTAGCACACCTTCAATATTGCAGGTAACTGATCCTGAGAAACATTTACTTCACCGTAGTACATAAAATCAACCATTATCTTCAAATCAGAATACTTGATATCTTTCAATATAACTATAGGATGTTGACAGGGATTGGCAGCAAATAGAGACTGAAAAGCAGATGATTAATACAGAAATAATTAAAACAATATCTTTACTATAAATTAAAGTTCAAACAAATAAATTACTCAAGTATTTAAATTATAATTTAAATATTAAAATTAGTTCATTAACATATATATTTTAGAAAAATGTTTTTAAACTATATCTTAGTCAGTTCGGATGACAAACAAGCATTATTCACAATATCGTCTGAATGTTTTTTATCGGTTTCTTTTTAGAGGCCGTAATTTGAAATTAAATAAATAAAAACAAGTGTTGAATTTTGAGAGTTTTATTGTTGTTTAGCGATTTCTAATAGAAGTACCTAGAGAAATTTCCTAGCATTTAAATTACTCAAAGTTGAAATTATAAAATTGGTGATAAATTTGAATTTCAACTACCTCTAATTTCAAAAAATACTAACGTTTGGCAATAGTCTAAATACCCTAAAAAATGAGTAGAATCTTTTACAATATAAAATTTGATGGAAAATATTCACACGGACTTTCTCTTATTGCAGTCACCGCAATAGACTATTTCATAAAACGTTAGCTGGCCTAAATGCTAATTTGGTAATGTAGCTAGCCTGGATATTACATAAAAATGCATGCTATAGTGTATTTGATGTTTTGAACGTAAAGAACTACACTGCCCTATCACTAGACAGCGAAAAAATCATACTGGATATAACAATCCCAAATAATTAAAAGCAGATGATTAATTTAGTAATAAACTTGTATTGGCCCTTGCATTAAGTACAAGATCACAGATTCTCTAGAATCCCCTAACATCAATTATGTCCCCCAAAAAACAAAACAAATAAAAGTGTTACATTAAGCAGCAGTTGTTGCTAATTTAAGGCATATTGTTAAGGGCCGTTTTGGAGAAAATGCCGAACAACTCAGAAATCTATTCGGTAAAGTCGCAAATCTGTGAACAGATTTTGTTTAGCGACATACTTATAATGTATTTAATAGACATATAGGTAAATACATGATATATGATATATATATGAAAAAACGACTGTGTAGACTTTTAGGTGATATAGGCGATAGAATCATATGTTGTAACAAAGTGGACTTGGGAAGGGATTACCTGCACCATCAACCTTATAAACACAACCTCACACGAAATTGCTATTCAAAAACACTTTCCAATCGCACATATCGAATACGATTTTGAAACAGACTTACAGACTCACACCATAAACTCAGTACAATCTGCCACTCAAACTAACACAAACGAAATCGCTCTATTTCAACAAGAACTTCTCAATCTCAGTGTTAGCGCGCTGGACTAGCAATGCGGAGATCACGGGTTCGAGTCAGTTGCTGCCCTTAGTTTTTCTCTTTCTAGCAGCCACTTACAGCTCACTCTGGTGATAGACAGTGTTGTTTGTAACGAGAAAACACTGTCCGGAGGCTGGCAGTGCAATGAGAAGGCTCCGATCTGTGGGGCCTGTAAGGCATAGGGCTGGTCCCTTCCCACAGACAATAAAAAAAAAAACGAGATGGACTTTAGAGGAAAAAAACGCCGCAACTTTTCCAGAACCTTTCCAAATCAATTTTTTGGAAAAATATTTGATATAAAGTCACAGCTTTTTAAATGTAATATGAATGCGAAGTTTAAAGAATAAAGTAGGAGCTATTTGAGGAAATCGCTGAAAACGAAAAACCACTGAACAAACAGCATTTCTGGTTGACGAATAGGACCAAACATTCACATCGCATCCATGATAATACATACCACACTTGTATGCCGCTAAAAACGTTTTTTTTTCTTATCCCAACCTAATAATCAAATAACTCTTGCCATCAATACATATAAGGCCTCCAACATTTCACAATTACATAGAGTCTGCAGAGGTAGTGTAACTGTTTGTTTGACTTAAGCTAAATCCACAACACTTACTTATATGTATATATTGCACATTTCACGGACTTCATTCTGTGTACAAATTACGACATCTAAGGAATTCACAATAGATTTATAGTCCTAAGGGATTTGGCTTTGGCTTTGTGAAGAAAGCGGAGCACTAAATGACTTAAGAATGAATTAAAAACTACAGTATTATAAAGTAGCTTTAAACTGACAGTTACACTGAGATTGCTTTCTAAACTTTTTTTATTCTAAACGAATTAAACAATACATTTCAAATACAATTTCAAAATACTTTTTAAACATCAGTTTACATTAAATTTTGGAAAAACATTCATTGGCCACATAACCTTGATTTCGAAGATCTCTCTCTACAGAATTTCGAAGAAATATTTTAAAAATGAAAAACAAGAAGGTGCGTTGCGCTACTAGGCTTTTTCTTGGCTTTAGGGCAATTCAAAAAGCAGTTCATATAAATAAGATGTAATGGCAAAGCATGGATCTTAAAGCCCCAATCAAAAAATACTTTTTCTCTTGCTATTACTTAAGATTTTGCTTAGGCTTTTACTGGCCTAAATAAGTCACTTTGTTTTGTTGGGGGATTCTCATTTCTTAAAGAAGTAAAATGAAATATTCTTTTCAACAAACTGTAGCCCTCAGAACCAATTCCCAAGACAGGTTATAATTGTTTAAATTCAATAGATTTTTGGAATTGTAAATTTAAAAAATAAAACAATAAAATTCTAGAGTACTAAAAACTAGCTGGAATACTAAACATTTCGCGCAGCTGACCTTGAACACCCAGGTCTGACGGCAAATTTAGTGGGATATCTGTCGGCTGGCCACGATTTTCTTCGCAACTAGTTTTGGCATTCCCTACCAGAATTTTAGACTATGGTTTTTCAAATTTCTTATGCGCCTATGTGGTTACTCATCAATACTGTACATTTATAAAAAAGTTTAAAGTAAAATTTTAAATTAAACAAATATAAAGATTTTATTTCTAAAAATAATTAAATTAGAACAAAAAGACAAGATAGACAAGTCAAGTCAGCCAAGTAAAAATACCAGAGGCACGAACGAGGACATTCTTAAACTGTGCTTTGCACAAGTATAACCCATTAATAAGTACTTTTTATTTAAATATTTAGCAATTTTAAGCAATCTAATTTTATCTGGAAAATTATCAAAAGAAAACACAGGAAATGGTTTGTAAAATTATTATCAAATTAACAGGAATGTAAAATTGTACATGATGAACTTTGTAAAAACATTAAATTTATTGGATTTTTTAAGTTTAGCCAATAATAAGTACACCAAAGCTAGGTTTTTTGTTTTTAAAGATTTTAGGATCAACTGCAACTATATATAAACGGGAAAAATTCATAAATCAAATAATAATCAACCGAGTTAGTCTGAAGTCAATTAAACCACAGTGTAAGCTGTAAGTTTACTACATTTTCATTAACACTTTTTTTCTTAACCAACTTCAGTATATAAAATACAAAAAATTATAAATGTAAAAAGTGAAACAAATTCTGGGACCATTTGGCAAGGTCTCATTTTATGTTAAAGAACTCTATTTCTTTGACACTTTTTAAAACATTTTCAAGGATAACTCAAAATGGATGACAATATCATATGCTAAGAATTCTCAGTAAAGTCATTGGCTTAGTGAACTACTTATTTCTTCCAATATACGAGTCCCTGATACCATGCTTTTGATGATTTGGATAGTCGTTGCTTTAAAGAGCAAATAATACAGAGATTATGAAATGTTTGTGCTACACAAAATTTTTAGCATAATGAAAAAAGTTTTATTTATAACCACAAAGAAACCTTCCTCTTCATCTCATCAATTGGAGATCCGTTTCTTTATCTATGAATTACTTTACTTTAGAACATTATCCAGACTAAATAAAATGAAAGAAGATTTGAACTGTAATGATATGAATGGTAAATAATATCGTTAAATGGGTAATTCAAGTATATGTGTCCAGAGGTAATTTGCATTAAAATATAATTTCATTTTTCATACAATTTTGAAGTATTACTCCTAATTTAAATCTGTTTATTGTTACTTGAAATGAAAAAAAATCTTACAAAATAAAATCTATGAAACTCACTTGAAAGTACGTACTACAAGCCGATAATACTACTTTGTGGGCCTGTAGTTGCTTTCCTTCTGCTGCAAGTGTAACATCAACCAATGATTCATTAGACAGCAAACTCGTAAATACCGAAATAAAATTTGGCTGATGGTTATTCCATCTTAAACAAAACTGCTGAACAGCCATTTCTAAAAAGAAAAAATACATGAAACAATTAATCCTTATTTACAAGTTAATGGTCTAGGATATAAAGTTAATTCTACAAATTCACTTTTACACTCAAAACAAGCAAATTTAAAATTAATAATAAAGTAAAACCATATCAGTAAATAGTAAGTAAAAGTCTGATAAGCTTTTCTTGCAGATTTCTCAGATAGAAAATTAGACTAAGGAAATAGATTAAATTTTCTAGTACCTTGTCAAAATAATAAGTTTCACAAAAAAATAAAGAAAGAAAGAAAAATAAGAAATACAAGCATACAAAAATCAACTTATTCTAGACAGTGCTCACTAAATCCAAGTGGTGCATAATTATATTCAATAGCAATATATTAATTAATACTGTAGGTTATTTTTTAATTTGTTTAGACCATTAAGTAAAAAAAGATTTTATTAATTATTAAAGCAACATTACTTAAGAAATATTGTTCGTTGAAACTGAAGTTGTTACACCTCGTTGAAAAGATTCGGCAGTGAAATGAAATAAGTAGGTGCCATTTGCCAAACAGTGACGAAGTATCCTAATGAGAGCAGAGTTACCAGTGAATAGCTCCATTTTGTTATAATGTTAATTTGAACCCGTGTATATAAATATTCAGCCCGATGTTGGACTTAAATTTTTATTTATGTAGTTTTTACGCCGCATTAGATAAGTTCCTCCAGGGAAGCATTTCGTGGATACCGAAGAAAGCTTCAAACAAGTTTGAAGCTTTCGAGGCCGTATTCATGGAACTATGAACCTGGACTCGTTGACTTTAACTTTGTCACAAATAAGTTATTTGGTTATAAATTTAACAAAAAAAAATTATTCTTCCTCCGTTCAGGAGATCACTAAGGTAAGTGTTTATGTACTACATTAAATTGTCATTATACTTTATAAATAACAGAAAATCCAGAATTTCAGAATAATTTTTATTTATGTAAAATTAAAATTAAAAAAATCCAGAAGAAAACATCTGGATTTACTAGCTTTTCCACAATGTACGCTTTGTTACCTTTATTATTATGTTTTCTTCAATATAAAAAAAAAACTAGTTTTGACCTTTATCATTGCTATTATATTTCTCATAGAACCAAATTGTTTATTTCTGTTGTGATTTTTGTTGATTTGGACCTATATCTTATATTTTAATTTCATTCTTTTGGACTGTAGTACACGAATTAACCTATATCTATAATGAATAATATTATTTATTCTGGTTATATCCTGTGAAAAAAAAATCTTAAATTTTAATTTATATTTTACAGGTATGTGAAAAGAATTGGTTAACTTTTGCGATTTCGAAGTTTTGAAATCCGCAATTTGTTTACAAATTGATTTTATGAAAAGTCATTAAGTACTGTTTATTATATAGTGTTATAAAAACAAATAAATAATGAGGAGAAACACAATCTTATTCAAGTAGTTTTCAACTTCTAAATTTGGAAATAGACAATTTATACCCCATGTCTATATTTTTATTTCTTAAAACTTCAGTTAGACCATTCTTCTCACCTAAACTAGATATTATTTGAGCTAAGTTTACCTCTCATTATTATTATTATATTTATTCCAAGACTGATTGATTTATCTTATTCATATTTAGTCGTGTGTTCTTAAGCGATTTGACCTTTTATTTTACTAAGTCAAATAAGTAGTAGAGTCCTTTGTTCGTTGCCTGTTATATTTGGTACTGATATAAAATTTGATGCAAAATTGAAGAATAAATTTGTTTTCCAAGATCAATTTTTCTTTGAGATAATAGAAATATATATTGAATATATGAGAAAAATTTGAAATATGAAAGTTATTGTGATGAGATTTGACTCATTTGATTGAATTCTGTTAATGTTTCACAGTTGGTGCGTGAGTACGGCTTTGAAGCTGATAGACATTATCTTCGTAGCCTGTTCTCCTATTTTGAAGCTGGTGTAACTTACAAGGAATCCCCACAATTGCAGTTATTGTCTGAAGAGTGTGCATTTCTTATATCAAAACCGGCTTTTGTATCTAGCATTTGTTTTGCTTTTGATAAACTTGTTGACTCCAAAGTTAGTAATTGTTTTAGTAAAAACATTTTTGTTTCTTCTTTTTTTTATTGGTAAAATATATTAAATACTTCATTTTCCTTTCGAATCTACTGAGTTTAATCCCGTTAATTTAAATAATATATTTGATCATATGCTTTTTGCAGAATAACGCTAAATCGGCTCAAATATTGCCTCAGTTTAGTAAAGCAGTCAAGCTAAGCCCTGTACACGAAGTTGTTTTCGGAATAGCATTGCTTAATTCACATAATAGTGATCTCGTTAACCAAGCAACACAGTTCTTAAAAATTAAGTTGCCTGAACTTGTACGAGCTTACATCAATTCAGGTAGTTAACTGAAAAATTATTTATTTCTGCTTCACTTTATATAATAGATTTATTTAGTTTCACTTCTAGATTCTAATAATTCCACCGCTTCTGAAGGAGGTCTCCACGATACTACACCAGAAGTGTTACATATCATATTAAGTGAAGTTCTTACAGACTCATCAGAGTTACTTGGTAAGATTATGGTCATATATATTTGGTATTCATTGTTTTTTATATAGTTAAAGTATATTAATTAAAACTCTCATTTATTAATTATATCTTCTGAAATTATAATATATTCATATTAATCATGTCCTGAATAGATATATAATTTTTTTATTAAACACTTATTTAATAAATATTTCATCGCCTAATCATTATAATAATTTTTTTTAGTATGAACTTCGTTCCATTTGAGATCATTGTTTTAAAATAGTTGTAAAAAAATTTATGTCCAAATTTTTTCGTATTAATGTTTTTAGAAATTTAAATGGATTGTCGTTAATATTCATTTAAGTATAAATCTGTTCATATTAAATTAAAAGTAATCTATCTTATTTAAGCTACAAATTCCAATTAATTCCTCAGGTATTCTTTATGTTAAGATTCAGCAAATATTAGCAATTTAGTTTAGTTATTTCGCAATATTTGTTTTAGCAGTTTCGTATGCGACTAAATGATAAATATCCCTTATCATATAACAAATACAATTCGAGTACGAAGAAAATTTTTTAAGATCTTATCGTTTGGATTTTCATCCGTTTTGACTAATAAAACAAGAGCAGACAAAAAATGTGTGTATTTTCCGAAAAATTAGGTATTAATCGAAAGAGGGGCCTAACTATTTTCATGCATTGAATCTTTTGAGATTATATTAATTTCAGTTTCAAGATAATTTTCTTCCACTAAATTCTGTTTTTATACATTTGATTTACTAGGTTATTGATATGAATAGTATGAGAACCTCTTTTTACTTTGTCTTACTGTTAGTAAGAGAAAGTATTGTAATCGTGTCAAATTTTCGATATCGAGTTATCACCGTAAATATCAGTTTTGAGGTTTTGAGTCTAAAAAAATAGTTGCATTTAGTCCGGGGGGGGCATATCTCAACAACAAAAAATCGCAGAATGTTCAAACTTAATATTTCATTAAAGTAATACCGGGAGACCTGAGAAAAGTTTTTCGTAAAAATTGTTCAACCGGAAATACCACCTGACTAAATGTTTTTTTGTTTTTTGTGATTTTCTCGAAAACGGCTCCAACAATTTTTCTTAAGCTGTATATATCAACTAAACATACAAAGTGCTACATCTTTTATTTGAAACACTTCTCCGATTAAAATCATTTAAGGGGGTTTTTAGAAACGGGTGGAGTTATGTTTTCCTTTAAAGTGCTATCACAGTTGATTATATAATTCTACCTTCTAAATAAAATTAATTAGAAATCAATAGATTGCCAAAATACCGTGTTTCAAGGAAATTAGTAAACCGGAAGTCCTTTTTTACTGAAAAGTTTTCATTAAATTTGCTATACTAATTATATTTTTTTATTTACAAATCAGTATATGAATAGTTTGCCAGCTCACCAAGAGCTTCACACATAGAGATTAGAGGTAAATGATAAGTTCTTCATAAGTCTTGGTAGAGTCGCGGTTTCAGTCTTCTAGATGGAGTAGGCTCGCCTATGTGCTAATGGGACCTTGAGAATAGTGTGAAGTGTGAGGAAGAAACCGTCTGTTAATTTAGTAATGTGTATGTGAATATCTGTAATGTCTAGTTCGCTGTATATTTTTGTGTGTTTCTGGTGAACAAAGGGGTTCTTAAAGCAGTTTGGAGTAATTTATTTTAAAATCTATATAGTCATTTCGTCAGTGTGTAGCTGGCATCCAGATTGGGCAGACGTTTGTCAATAGAGATCTGAGGAGCGTCTTGTAATGAAGTACCTGTACCTATACAGGAGTGTTTGAGTGATGTGTTTCTATATACTAACTATTATAAAATGTCACTTACAATTTTGTAAATTGCAGTAAGTGAAATTGTGTGACTGTTTCAAACCAGATTTTACGATCTAGTCCCTTGTATCTTGTCTTCTTGTGTTTGTGTTAATTTACCCTTTAAATCAAGAGGTGTATTACTTATTTTATATTATTTTGAGCATAGACAGCCTCTTGTTTTTTGTTTGTTTTTTTTTAATTTATTTACATATCCCCTCTTCTCAATAAAGTTGAGAAGAAAAATTGTTTTCTTAACTTGGAAGGCGATTGTCAAATAAAGGGATATATTGAAGATAAAAATAAGGTTCCGTTTCCATTGTTTTTTTTATTTTAGTTTTTCCACATAAATCAAAAAAAGATTTGAAATATTTTCGGACATGAATACTAATACATAAATTCAATCAATGCATATTGACGAACCTAATTGGGCTAAATTGGGAAAAATTTACCGGGCAGCCAGAGCCAAATTGGATTCGTTTCCTAAAAAAATTCAATCAAGAATTACAAAGTTTATATTGTATATAGCGTTATCTAGTTAGTTGCACTTTACTAGTAAAAGTTTAAATGCTAGTCATTATGCAGTTTTTGCTCATTCATTAACATGGATGGAGGTGACAAAATAGTATTGCAAGGTGATGAGCTTTTCACATTCTATGAGGCACTTCCGGTTTGTGTGCAGGGATTCGTGAATATTCTTTAAACTAAGTAAGCATCCCCGTACCTGTCCATCTACGCCTATAAAATATGAACCTAATTTTTAATGATTAGTGGCCATCGACCCCTAAGAAGTTGATAACGACCCTAATGGCAAGGCTTGATTTATACCATTTATTATATCCTTGTTTGTATTATTATTTTGCTACATTTTCTACATTATTCGCAATATTCGTTGTGATAAATGTTCATTTTTTTTTTTTCCAGGAATTACCAGTGAAACAAAAGAAGCTTTTTTGCGGAATTTGCGACGAGATTTTCCTAGAGATTTAGTACCTATTGTACTAGCTCCTTTATTATATACAGACAATTCTGAGTTATCTATGGATAAATTGCTCTCTGACTCTTCAAATATGTCCCACAGCATGGTATAGAACATTTTAATAATTATTTCCTTTCAAAAAATAAAAATAAATAGTAATATTTGAGGTTCCAGATGAAAAGAATGAATATAATTTGATGCGTATATATACCTATAATTTAATTTTATAAGAACTTAGTCCTGACATAAATACTGATACATAAGTTCAATCAAGAATTACAAAGCTTGTATTGTATATAGCCTTATCTAGTTAGTTGCACTTTGTACCTTACTAGTAAAGGTTTAAAGCCAGTCAGTATGCATTTTTTTACTCATTCATTAACATGGCGTGAGATGATAAAACAGTATTGCTCTAATTTTTCTCTTCGCAGAATTGCTCTTCTTAAGGTAGGCAGAGCAGTTTATGAGAGTTTTGAAAATATTCACCCTCTGGGTATTAGCCCTGTGTTTGTTTATCGCACCGTTAACAGTTACAGCGAGACCCTCTCTTTCAGCGACCGTGGGAGCCCGGATCAGACAAAACCCTGTTAGGGAACAAAAAGTCATGTCTCGCGACTTATCAGAAACATTTATATCGAGACTAATAAAAAGCGACCTGGGAATGTGTGGCTTACAGAGAATCACTTGTTCATATACTTGGATCCGCTCTGAAGCAAATTTATCCATATTTTGATATCAAAATATTTTCACCTAAACATATGGTCACAGGAAATACAGGGTTTATATCTAGCGAACACTTTTCAATTTATTTATATATATATATTTATTTATTTATTTATAATAAAATAAATAAATAAATAAAATATATAAAATAAATACATAAAATAAAATATATATAAATAAATAAATATATAAACATAAATTGGCTCTCCATAGAAAAATTTTTATTTAGTATATAATTGTTGAGGATGTTATCATTCGTTTCCAATGAAAGTTTTGTTTCATTTCAAATTGTTGATTTTTATCTCGTATTTTTAACTAAAACAATATTTATACAGACTAAGCATATTTTATGTATGTATATATATCTCATACACTCTTAGTAATAAAAGTGTACACTAAATTAGATTAAATTTTTATATTATTTTAGATTGATGGAAATATTGAAGATGTCATAGCAGAATTAGGTATGTCCTTTACAAGCAGCGTAGAAACATGCCGCGGGCATATAGCGCAATTGGTTGGCCGAGAACTCAAGTCATCTGATATGGCCCATGTGCTTATTATCATGCTGAAGTCTCGTGCTATAGAATATTGGCTCGAAAGTGATGCTGCCAAAGAAAAAGCACAGGATTCTCAGCATATGCCGTCACCTTGGAGTATAGAAAACCTTATGCAAGCAGCTAAAGAATTGGTATAATGATTTATTTTTAGCTTTGGAAACAATTGTATTAATTATTTTAAGCAATTTTAATGTGTACAAGTAAATGTAAAAACTAAAATGAAACTTCAAATATTATCCTGTTTTTATAACACAAAATAGACTTGAAATAAATATCTTTTGGATAGCATCATTCCAGTTTGTATCAAAATATTTTCGCCCGAACACATGGCCGCAGGAAATACAGAGTTTAAGTCTAGCCCAACACTTTTCAGATAAACTCAACTATAAATTTTTTTGTCAAAGGACAGTAATTATTTTGGAAATTTATAACTTTTACTTTAAGATAAAATTTTTAATTAAATAATATTGTAGCTCATAAAATATTTTATTCATTGCTCTCAATTTTTTTTTTCGTAATTATGAATTTGCGCACTTTCAGAATCCCAAACTAAATTGGAGTGAAGTTTTATTCGAGCTAGATCATGCAGAATTTTGTATTAAAGATAAATATGGATTAAATTTAGTAATACAAACAATTCGACTAGGTCTTCAAAATCAAGCATTTTATCCAGATCGTTTTCCAGTTGACCATATTTATAGGCACTGGAAACATACGGAAGCTCAGGTATTTATATAATTTTATAATAAAATATTTCATAATACTTTAATATTGGAGGAATTGAATATTGACAGGTGTTCGGCTGATGTAAGATTTTTAATGTATTTTGGTTATCTTTTGTTTTATTAATAATTTTTCAGATGTCATTGATAACTCAAATATTAAAAAATCCAGACATTTTTTGCTTTGCTGATCATTCATTCCATCCAGTAGCAATAGATTTCCTAAAAGCACAACCAGAAACTGAAAATAAGGAAATCTCATCTTGGTTAGTAATTATTTTTTGCAAATACATGTTCTTGAAGCAGTTGATCATCTATTTTAAAATACATTTTAGAATATGATTTTCATTTGTTTAAATTTAAAATTTGGTTTAATTTATATTTTTAGGAGGTCACTAGAACTTATAGAAACACTTTTATACTTAGCCGAAAGAGGACATTGTCAAGAAGTACAAGAACTTTTGAAATTTCCAATTCAACATTGCCCGGATGTTCTTGTACTAGGAATTTTACAAACACCGCCTTCACCATTTCGATTTAGACAAGAATTACTAGCTAGCCTTATACCAACTTTTTTAGGAAATCATCCCAATTCAGCTATAATTCTTCATCATGCTTGGCATACCCCAGTAAGAAACCTACATTAATTGGCATATTCTGATATTTATATGATAAATGTTTGCTGCTGCAAAAACTTGGCGATCGTGTCAAATTTTCGAAATTGATTTTTCCAAGGAAAAACATGTTTTCAGCTCCCACGAGAATACTATTTTTTTTGTGTGAATGTGCCCTATTCCCTTTCATTGTTGTATGGGTGAGTGTGTGTGAGAGAGAGAACGAAATATCAAAAACAAAAATGCGCAGGGAACGAAACTTGAGATTTCATTTAGGTAAACCATACCTCATTTGACGTAAAGGTTTCGGAAGACCTACATTACGGATGATTTTCCAAATTTTCTTGAAAAAGTTATTCTTTAAACTTGTAATGCTTACTACACGGTTATAAACCTATCACTTTTTTTTTTACAAATCGAATTTAACAATTATTTCTTTTTATCCATAAATAAATTAATTTCAATAATGCCGATAATTAAATATTTACTTATGTCAGTGTTTTCAGTACTATTTAATATGATTTATGCTTTCGGAAATCTGGATTAATATCCGGCCTAACTTAAACTAGCCTAGTTTAAAAATTTAAGAAATTTATTCAGTATTGACAACCAAATGTATCCCAAAATATTAGAACAGCTAATGATTATGTTGAGTGATTTTTGTTTTTTTCGCATTGATGTATGCCATCCAAGTAGTAATGTTTAGTATGGTCTAATTTGTTTATTGTTTCAGAATTTTCAAACGAAAAACATAATAATGCATGCAATGGCAGATTGGTATCTCCGAGGTGATAGCGATCAATCACGTCTCTCACGAATTCTTGATGT
>JAAEAF010003083.1:0-32500 GCA_011037195.1 Triatoma infestans | reverse complement strand
CATTCATATTTAATAATCTTAGCCAGTTAAATTTGCCAACAAAGGTAAAGATTTTTTATAAAATAAGAAAAAGATTATTTAAATAATAATAAAATTTATATTTATAAATGTTTAATTTTTAGTGTGATGAATTACGGGAACTAATTAGTGAAGAATATTATGCTTGGATGGCTCAATATCTTGTAATGAAAAGAGCAAGCATTGAATTAAATTTTCATGTGCTCTATTCCAATTTTTTAGATGTTTTAAAAGTTCCAGAGCTTAATAAATTAGTACTTCAAGAAACTTTTAGAAATATACGTGTAAGTATTAATTTCATATTATTACGCAACACATTTATAAGAAATATTAATAATCATTAATATTTATTTAATAGTCATTTTATTTCCTTAATTACATTTCAGTATTTTCAGAAAAATTCCGTATTTATTATAAGTAAGAAAGAATGATTCTATTTAACTCCTCACTCATGTCATTTACCAATGCTACATTATGTAAGGTGTATTGGTTTTGACCCACACCAATTGTTGCATTTGATCCTGCGCCTAATTGTCCTCTGCCACAGCTTTAGATTGTCAGTATGAAAACCCTACAAGGACTTCCTTTTAATGCGTTAATAAAATTTTGATCGACAAATTTTCTTAAAATAGAATTTTACCTGTTTAGTTGTCCTTGAAAATACAGATTATGGATAGGATATAAGTTTCTTCACAACAGACAGCTATAGTGAATAATAAACTAGTGTTGCAAATGTTTTTATAAAACTTAAGAGTTTATTACAGTATATGAAGTTACCATCCCAAAGAAAATCTAAGGGTATCGATTGTCTTGAAAGGCCTATCATTTTTTTATGGAAAAAATTTTCCAGGAAAGATGATTTCTGGAGTGTTGGGGGGGGGGGCACTGCCATGTTTTCTTTGAAGTGCCGTTTAAATTGTTCCATCGCTTTTCTTTTCAACTTGGACCGCTAACTGAATATTATAAACCTATAAGTTAATATAAAAATTTTCGAGGGTTTCTGGAAAATCTATGACATTAGATTTTCATCGTTGACAGACGCATTTGCTGCTACTGTTTAGTAATATCATTTACTACAATTACTATCACATTTACTGTTAATCTTTTGAAAAGAAACTTATACACTCACCACTATGAGTTAATAAACTTATACCCTCTAATATGAGTATTGTTAAGGGCAACTAAAAGTTGGGTACTTTTATTAAGTTTGTAAGTTCGTTTATAAGAAGTTTGTTAATTATAATTGTATTAACTTACTAAGAGAAAATCGTATTAAGGTTTTACATCAAATATACATATATTAAAATGACTAGTTGATTATTTTTTTTATTTAAATGAGGCCCAAAATTCTCAAAAGAAATTCATTTTAAACAGGATGAAAGCAGGTTTATGTATATTTGGAACATAATTTTAATATGAATTTTCAATTAAATAAAAAAGTTCGAACAAAATTGGAGAAAAGCGTTGATATTTCCTTTTCCTTTTACTTATTGAAATTTTCTTATGTATTTGGAATTATTAATTTATCTTGAAGAGTTGCAATTTTTACTTTAATACATTTTCAATTGAGTAAATATATTTTTTTTTACTATACAAACAGGTTTTGCTTCGGTCTGATAAAGGAATTGCCAACTTTTCTGACCGATCACTTCTAAAAAATCTGGGCCATTGGTTGGGTATGTTAACATTAGGAAGAAATAAACCAATATTCCATAATGATCTAGACTTGAAATCGTTATTGGTAGAAGCTTACAGCAAAGGGCAACAAGAACTTCTTTATGTTGTTCCTTTTGTTGCGAAAGTACTTGAATCATGTGCAAAAAGTAGGGTAAGTAATTCTTTGTACTAAATGAATGGCTTTCAGATATTTTCTACTTTTTCGTTTTTCTGAAAACGGTAATACTTTCAGGTTTTTAAACCTCCAAATCCATGGACTATTGCCATAATGAACGTTTTAGCAGAACTTCACCAAGAACCTGATTTGAAACTAAATTTAAAATTTGAAATTGAAGTGCTTTGTAAAAATTTATTACTAGATGTTGCTGTAAGTTTTATGTTTTATTTTTTTAGTTATATAAGTATTTATTATTTGATTCATTTATTTAAATTTTCATACGTTGTGTTTAGGAATTACATCCTAAAGTTTACTTAAAAGATCCAGAGAATTTGAAACATTTAGAACATCAGCTATCACCTCCTAAGGCAAAAACGGAAGTACAAATATCAACTCCTGTTCCACCTTCCCAGACACCAACTCAACCTCCACCGGCACATAACGGTATTTTAATTTTACTTTTTCTTAAAATTATTGTATGGAATTTCCAAGCGCCCAAATTGCAGAGTAAGCTTGGCGATTCAGAATTGACAATTCAGTTGGTAATAGGCTAAGTGGGCGATAGAAACTTAAATCTATTTATATTCTTAGGAGGCATAAAATTGAACATACTTAATTTATTTATTTATTGTTGTGATTGGTTCCGCAGACCTGGAAAGCATCAGAGATATTTTCCATGATAGCCTGCTTGTTTTTCGGTTTCAGGCTTCGAACAAAGTGATAACACAGACTTGCACAGAGCAAATCCAGTTTATACACTGACTGGTATAACCAGGTGCTCTGTGCAAGTTTGTGTTATAACCTGTTTGACAAACGCACCCTGATGACGGGCGAACGCCCGAAACCGGTCGATGACCACAAAAAGAAGCAGGCTATCAAGGAAATGTCTCTGATGATATTTATTTATTTTTTGGAAATATTAGTAAAAAATATATGTATGTACCTTCCCATTTTTAAATCATTTTGAGGTCAATTTTTTTTAGCTGTCTCTTAAATGATTCTCTAAATTTCGATATAAAATGAACGACTACTTAACTGAATACTTTTTGTATAGGAAATTTCAATGTAACTTGCATGTAATTTTGTAATAAATAATAAAAATAAATATAAAGCCAATCGTGCTCTCGTGGTGAGCAGTTACATAGAGGCAGAAGTTAAGACTGTTCTGATACCTGAGGAAGATATATATTATGGCGAAGGGTCCTAAAATCTCGTACGGTGGCTAGCATGGGTGGGTGAGTAACGCCAAGTTGGTCATCACCAAACAAACTTAAAAAGGTACAACGTTTAGCATGGTTATTCATGAGGGGACAATGATGACCTGAGCCACAACCGGGAGGTAGTTATTCTCAATCTCACACCATTCCACCTTATGGTAGAGAGCTGGACGGAAGGGATTATGTTTACAATAGGCGGGAGGGTAGGTGAATTCACACTAGAATGTGCTTATCCAAGTCTACCGGCTAATCCTGTGCCCCTCCCCTCCCCGGAATCTGATAATAAATGCAGCTTATGAATAAGGGTGAGTTGATGACATCTGAAGGAATTGGGGCTGGAGGGTTTGAAAATTGGGTATAGTTTAACCTCTATAGAAACGTTGGAAGCAGGAGATAGTTATCCTATCCAGTAGTAAAGTCGTTATTGAAGCACAGGTGATTCAAAGCACAGATGTGTTGTGATCAGTTCAAAAATAGTATTTTTTTTTTTGTCCGCCATTGGGGGTGGTTAGTGAGGTGGATGACACTCTGACCAAAAAACATTTCTTTTTTATGAGGCCGGAAAGCTTTTGTGCGATAAGTGACCAGTCTTGGCGAGAGGACTCAAAAACGCGTAAGAAGTCAAGAAACACGGCTTTGGAGAACCCTCCCGGAACCAAGCATTATATTAAGACTTGTCAGGGAGTTATACCGGAAAGATCTGAAGCGTGTTCAGTCTGAGTAAAAAATACGGATTTCGTCAGGAGCATTGTAGACAGAACATTGTATCGTGTCACCGCTGAGCTCCCTGAACGCAATAGCACTTGCAGATTCTGTGGGAAGATGGAGGAAACTCCAACCCACGTCCTAATGGACTAGATTGTCACCCATAAAATATTTAGAAACCTAGTCTTAGAAATTGAGCCTTGTCAGATTGCTGACAGGCAACGATTATCTCCAAAAACAGTTACATTGAGTCAAGTTGGCGACGAGTATAGTCTGTCCATTGTGCCTTCAGAATGACATGCCGCCGATCACCTTGATGCTTGTCCCGAATCAGCGAACATTAGATTTCACCTTAACGACGAGGATCATTTTTATCAGTTATTAATTTGATATTGGGCCGCGAGACGTAAAATGGCGGAATATCCAAAGTCAAAATGGCGTAAGTAAAAAACAGAATCACCTATAGGGGGACCCAATACGACCTTTTTTTTGATACAGTACTCTACACTCCTCAAAACAATTGTAACAAATTGTAATTCTCCTTAATTGTAACAAATTTTTCAGATTTAGTAGTTAAATGTGGTGGTTTTGGGACAGGAGATATTTCCCCGATCTCAGTCCGGAACTACTTCTCCCACCCCTTGACTGCGGTGGAAGATTCCTGAACCCTCTCCAGCAGGCCAAATTATCATTATTTTTTCTTAACAAAATTGAATCTCCAACCTTGTCATTTAGGTCGTTGAGTAATCACTTGGCCATTGTGATAAATTACTAGTTGTAGTATTCAACACGCTTCTACATCTCTCCACTTGTTTCTCACCAAGTCTCGATTTTCCCAACTCGCTAACCTCTCGTCTTCTTGTATCATAATTCACTCATGTTCCCCCAGCCCACAGCCTGCTTGTGCCATCAGCCTTTTTGTGCCTTCCTACTTAAAGGGAGGCTCCGCCCCATTGGCTAGACCCCTGTTCGCCTTGCTTTCCTGGGACTTAAAGTGAGGCTCTGTCCCACTAGCTAGCTCTCCCTCCCCCCAATGCTCTCAGACTCCTTGTATCTCTTTGCTTCTCTCATATTCTCCCAAATCATTTGCCTAAAGATTCTTTCTTTATCTCTTTTGTTTTTCCCTTCGCCACCCTTTGGCTCACATCCCTCTATTTTACTTCAATCATTTCCTCCCAGCCCACAAAATCCTATTTCTGTGTTTTCTTCTCCTTGTTCTCCTTGTTTCTTTCCTATGACTTAAAGCGAGGCTCTGCCCCACTGACTTGGCCTTCCTTTCTTCACTTCATTACCGCGAGTGTGCACGTTTGTGTGATATTATTATTTTTCATTTTAGATTTAAAGCTTTCTACTGAGTTCATGATTCTTTGCAAATGCCTTTGTGTTTGCTATTTTTCTTTTCATGTTCGTGCAGTATTTGTTAAATTCGTCACAATAAATCTGATTTGGAGATTAAGCTTTATTAGCGTCATGTACCAATTTTTTAAATTTGAATTTTATATCTTAAAGAAATGGGGTCTGCCTTTTCCATAATATTCTAAGCAAATTACAGACATACGCAGGTTATAAAAAATATTTATTCAATTTGGAGCAAATTTTTTGCTATCCATGGACCATTTTTGTAATGAACAGTTAAATTAACTGTCACCCAAGTCAAGTTCCTTCAAATTACTAAAAATATTATCTGTCTTTTTTAAAAAAAATACTAGCGACGACGTAAGTAAAATTCTATCTCATTCATTTTTCTTGGTTTAAATAAATATTTTAAAAGTTATTATTTAAACAAATATCACTTACTATAATATCATTCTTCGAATGCAAAAAAAAAAGTTTGAGGATATACAATTTTTCTTTTCTAATTGAACAAATAATTTGTTTTACATACTTTGCAAATGCACAGACAGCTAGAGAAAGACAGATTAATCTTAATCTACCTACTAGGTTTCTGAGAGAAAAAAACACATATCCACTATTTGGACACATATCCATCGTAGCATGCATATTTCTGATGTTTCTGTTAGGTCATCAGGATTTTTCATCCCTCGTCAGAGTAAGGCTATCAAGTTCGTATAGAAAGTTGACTTCAACTTAATGTCAACTGTTACGCACCACACTTGCTTGATTGTTGTATGGAGTGGGATTGTTGTTTGTATGCGAGAGGGCATTAGGTTATGTTGCTATGGTGTGTTTGTTTAATAAAAAAAAAAATGGAATGATTATATATAAGAAGTTGGTTGGATGATATCGTTTCAAATGTACCATTTACCACCATCCTTCTCAAATACTAATTTACCTATATATTTTTTATATTAACCTTGCATGAATTTCAGTAGTTATTTACGAAATTTCAGTAGTATTTTTTACAAGCTTTTAACTTTATGTGTTCCTTTCAAACATTATCTGCTTTTATTTGTATAATGTATTCTTAAAATTTCCGATCCCCCCTCCTATTAAAAATAGCTTGACAAAGTACTGAGCATACTTAACCCCACTATTAAAATTTAATTGTAAAATATTCTTTAAAACAAGTCATTTCCTAATGTCTACCCCATATTTGTATTAAACATACACACACATAGTAACATAACCTTGTAACCTACGCATACACTAAGAAGTGCAGTGTGTAATAAAACAGAAAAATTAAGTTGAAGTCATCTATATCACGAACTTTACAGCCTTACTCTGACGATGGTTGAAAATCCGAAACTAGTCAGAAACATCAGAAATATGCATATTAGACGTACAAAATTCCCGACGTTATGCAGCGAACTCATCCATACGAGGTGTGTAAATTAAGTAATGAGACTGACTTTCTAGTGTTCGATCTGGCAACACTGGAGACGCGGCGCATGCGTGGTAGGGCAAGTAAACATCTGATACACGTCCAGTGCAAATTTGAAAATGCTAGAGTTGTTGCACTGTCCGTAGTGACTTTTTTTGTGAGCAAGGTTTTTTCAGTGCGTTTTAAAAATGAGTGACATCAATTACGAGCAACGTTGTGCTATCAGGTTTTGCTTCAGACTTGGGCACAGTGCAACGGAAACGTTTGAAAAACTGTGCCAGGCCTATGGAGACAATGTTTTGTCGAGAGCACAGGTTTTTAGGTGGTTTAAGTCGTTTTCAGAAGGAAGGGAATCAATTGAAGACGAGCCTCGCAGCGGAAGGCCTTCATCTTCAAGAACCGACGAAAATGTTGGCAGAATCCGCGATCTCGTGCGTTCAGATCGTCGTTTGACAGTCCGAATGATCGGCGAAGAGTTGAATTTGACTCACACAACCGTTCATCAAATTTTGACTAATGAATTGGGGATGAGAAAAATTTGTGCAAAAATGGTTCCGAAAAATCACAAGAGCAAAAAAACATCAGAAAGGATAGGAGCCTTGACTTTTTGGGAGCAATTGAAAACGATCCCAATTTTTTGGAACGTGTTGTTACAGGAGACGAGTCTTGGGTGTTTGAGTATGACCCAGAAACTAAGCGTCAGAGCATGCAGTGGAACACTTCAACCTCTCCAAGGCCAAAAAAAGCAAGAATGAGCAAGTCAAAAATCAAATGCATGCTGATTTGCTTTTTTGATAGCCAAGAAACGTTCACAAAGAATTTGTGCCTCAATGCCAAATGGTAAACCAACATTTTTACCGAGAAGTTCTTGAGAGACTTCGAAAAAGAGTCATGCGTGTGAGACCAAACATCAAAAACAAGTGGGTGTTGCATCACGACAATGCTCCGTGTCACACCGCGATTTCTATTAATGAGTATTTGGCCAGTAATAACATTCCTGTGGCTCCTCAGCCTCCTTATTCACCCGACTTGAGTCCATGTGACTTTTTTTTGTTCCCCAAATTGAAAAATCACCTCAAGGGACGTTATTTTGGAACATTGGAGAATATTCAAACAGCCGTAACCGACCAACTGAAGTCTATTCCAGTATCCGAGTTCCAGCACTGCTATGACGAATGGAAGAATCGGTAGGCTCCCAAGGTAGTTACTTTGAAGGGGACAATGTTGAATTGTAATTTTATTTGAATAAAAAAAAGATAAAAAATCAGTCCCATTACTTAATTTACACACCTCGTATATTCAACAAAACCATTAGTTTACAAAACTACTATTAATTAACTAATATTATACAATATTAAAATTATACAAATTATAATAATATTAATAATAATATATAATAAAATTATACAATATTATACAAAACTAATATTATACATTGCTGATAAGCAGATTTACAGACAGACAAGATTGTTCTAATATTATCAAACATACATAACTGAGTTTTTACAGTTTTGAACTGATATAAATACAATTTTTTTAAGAATTAATGAAATTTAAGTAATTAGGTTCATTTTAAATATAACCAAAATGTATAAGCTCTCTATATAATGTTATTACATTATAAATATTATTTAGTTTTTTAAACTGGGAATACCAACTGCTCAGATAAACCTATCACTTTTATTTGTAATACTTTTCAGGAAAAATTATTTTTAACGGATTCTGTGGAATGTACGGACGTTAAATTTCAAATGTGTTTGTTAAATATTATTGGTCCTGTCTTTTGGACTACAATGTTTCACCTCTTCTACCTGCTTGGGTTGTTTCCTCCTTGTCTCTCACACCATTTATGTTAGGACAAATGAGAAAATTTTGAAGTATAAGGAAAAGTTGTCATTTTATTAAATAATTTCTTATAGCGAAAGAGAAAGTCTTGTGACTGTTTCACACTACAATTTCTCATTTTTTCTAATTGCTGTTAGAGAAAGGTGATCATGTCAAATTTTCGATACCGAGTTTTCATCGGAAATAAATGCTTTGAGGTCCCCTGAGTCCATAAAATTATATATATATATATAGAATATGTAGATGGGCCCGCAACGCTGGATGAAATTATAATATACATATTTTATACAAGAGTGTGTGAACAGCGTAGCTCAAAATAAAAAAATCGCAGAAAATTTAAAATTCACATTCCATGAGGGTATCCATGGGATCCGACAGAACTTACCTGACAAAATTCTTCCACCGGAAGTACCACTTTACTGAAGGATTTTTTATTCTTTACGATGTTCTTACAAACAGCTCTTTTCTGGGAAAATATTGAGGGATGGGGGTTATGTTTACCTCTAAAGTGCTATATCAATTTATTATATATGTAATTGTGTCATCCAAATAATATTAAATAGAATTAATCTAATAGTTTAAGAAAATCTGTTGACCTAAAGTGCGTTTTTTGAGATTTTCTGGAAAATAGCTTCAACAATTTTCGTTAAACTTAGTATATCGTCTACACATATATAAGGCTGCAAATTTGATTAAAATCATTTTTCCGGAAAAATTATTTAAGGTGGTTTCTGGGAGAAGGGCGAGGTTATGTTTTCCTCTAAAGTATTCCTTTAGTATTATTTTAGTTGAAATGGTATTCAAATCGTCATACCTTAAAATTACAATGAGATGTTTGTACTACAATGGCCAGAGGAGTTTTTAAAGAAAAAGAATTCTACGTTTCGGGTACCATTGGTGCCCTTTTTCAGGAGCTCTTTAGGGTAGGAGAACGTTGAGACTGAATTTCAATCACAAGCAACAAGTGTGAGTGTAACAGAAACATTAAGTTGAAGTGAACTCTACACGAACTTGGTGAATTTTCTTTGAGGATGGATGAAAATCCTAAACCGGTCAGGACCACTATAAAATGACTATGACGGATACAATACCAGATGTTATCCAGCATTGCGGGCCTATCCACATATTCAGCTTTGATAATAACTTTATTATTAAAAGATCAAATTGTGTCTTCCAATCGCCAGTTGTTCAGTTGTTTTCAAGTGTCAATTTTGTTTTAAATTAATTGCATCAGTTTTGCTAAATTATTGAATAAAATAACTAAAATATGTAGTTTTCATGAAGAATACGCCGGTATTCATTTTGTAATGGAAATGAAAGGTGGGCTGTTGTAGAATATCAGAGACATTTCCTAATTGAACAGTATCAGATTGTTTGTATTTGGTAGAAGTCACCGATGTTTACGAGAAACAGGATCGTTTCCTAAAGCGACTGCTATAGTGTTGATCAAGAAAGGGCCATATTAGAACATATTGGACACAGTTCATGTAGCAGTTTGCGAGAAATTTCTCTAGTACAGGTGCTAAGCAAGTGGAGGTATGGAGAACATTACATTATTTTGGCGTATACCCATATCATCTCCAAAGAGTCCAGGCTTTAGAAGATTTAGAGTTACGGATGCACATCTGCCGTTGGCCCACTGTGACCAACAAATGTACTTCAACAAATTTTATTCACTGACGAGGCTACCTTCCATAGAGATGGTATTAATAAATAGGCGAAATTAACATAACTGGCCCAATGAAAACCCATACGAAACCTAGGAAAGAAATTTTCATCATAGATTTTCAGTAACCATTTGTGTGAAATTTTTAACAACAAATATCGGACCTTTTGCAGTGGATGGTCGTTTAATAGATGATAATTATCATCGCATTTGCAAGAATGCCACTTCTTGAATTCAGATGTGGATTCTAGAGGTCAGTGTGCCGGCTTATTTAGATAGGACGGTATCATTTGTAAATACTTGGTGTCCTAACGGAAGAAGAGTTCAGTCCTTGGTCTTAAGAGGTTATCTGATCTAATACCTCTCGACTACTTTCCTTTTAGGAACGTCTTTAGTGTTTGCACAGACAAATTAACTGTAGAAATCATTGCCAGAATTGTGAATGCTGTAGCGTACATAAGAAATTCTGACATATTAGAGCGAGCTGTTAAATCACTCTAGACATTAGAAAACTGGTTGAATGCAACTGCAGGAGATCATATTTGAAGAGAATTTGTAAAATAAAGAACTTATTAAATAAAGTTCTGTTTAAAAATAATTTTTTTTTTTTAAATTTCAGCTGTGCACCTTCCAATAGCTGTACTTCACTTTAGGAAGCATTTTTACACTATGTTTATCAGATACTGTTGACTCAAAAGGACTTCAATAATAAGTCCTAAAGCTGTGTACCCAGAATCATGGGCCACCCTGTTTATATTAATATAAATAATTTTATATGTTTAATTATTTTTATATATTATAAAGAGGCTTATATCTGTGCATCCTCACGCGTTGGTCTAGTGGCTGGCACACTTGTCATTGGTGCGAGAATTCAGAGTTCGATTTCCGTGAGGACAAAGTCGGTGTTGACGCAGCATCGTGAGAAAAATGGGAAACTACAGTTGGTAGCGCACCTAAGTAGCGATGGTCAGAACGAAACGGCGAGGGAAGTGCGGCATGTTTATCACATGTTCCCCAATATATCGCCTCGGGCATGCCTTGGTCCTTTATAAACTGTTGTGCCATAGGTTTTTTTTTTTTTTTTTTTTTTTTTTTTTTTTTTTTTTTTTTTTTTTTTTTTTCTTTTTCTTGCAGTTAGCATTCCAAATTAAAAAAAGAAAAACGTTATAGTCATTTTCAAGAAATTTTAAAAAATTCAAAATTGTTCATTTTGTAAAATCAGCACTTGTGATATTATTATTCTAAGTTAATTAACAATCCTCCATATTATAAAAGTATTTGTTAGCCGTTGATGAATTATGTTATGAAGAAATTTGGTAGGATCGGTCAATAAAGAAACATTCAATTATGCCAACGTTCGACACAGTTTCCTGTCTTTATCAAGGTTTTAATCTAAAAAACAATACAATGAGGAACTACAATGCCTTAATAATATGCAGAATAATAATAACAAACAAAAAAAAATTATAAAAATAATATTGAACTTACATATAGAATGTCCGTGAAGATGTGGAGAAAGAATTTTCAAACGTACACATTTGTTACATCGCAGAAACAAATATGTATGTTTAAAAATTTTTTCTCCACATCTTCACGACTTCTATATGTAAGTTAATATTACGTTTAATTTTATTATTATTATTATTTTGCATTTTACAATATTATTAATGCAATGTGATTCCTCGTTGTATTGTTTTTTTAGATTAAAGCCTTGATAAAGACAGGAAACTCTGTCGAAACGTTGGCATAATTGAATGTTTCCTTCTTGACCGATCCTCACCAAATTTCTTCATAACATAATCCTCTATATTGTGATATTTCTTCACAATTCTGAAACCTCTCTAGAATCCAGATGATGCCTGACTTTGGAGCAACTCCAAAATAAATATTAATTGTGAGGTAATATTATATATATTTAATCTAAAAAACAATACAGTGAGGAACCACAATACCTTAATAATATTGTAAAATGCAGAATAATAATAACAAACGAAAAAAATTAAATAAAAATAATATTGAACTTACATATAGAATGTCCGTGAAGATATATATATATAAAATGTATAATGAATTATGTTATCAAAAAATTTGGTGAGGATCGGTCAAGAAGGAAACATTCAATTATGCCAACGTTTCGACAGAATTTCCTGCCTTTATAAAGGCTTTAATGTATAAATGTGTGTGTGTGTGAGTGTGTATGTGTATATTTCAAAACTTTCTTTCGATTGCAGTATTTCCTCCTATAGCCTTATGAGAAACTAGCGATAACTCAATTCTTATTGCAAAAATCATTATTCGATGAAATTTACACTTAAGTGCATTAAATATAAAGGTAAAGATCAAGAAATCAAGAGCAAGCTGTCTGAGTGTTTCACACAGATTTTTATATATATATATATATAGTCTTTGCATTGCTATAATATTGAATGCTGCTAATATTTATATTTCTTAATATTTCAAAATGTTTTCGAATTAATTGAAATATAATTTTATTTATGAATATTCTTAGTAGAAATTATTTTATTACTTAAAAGGTAATTAATTTTATTTACTATTTATTTATATTTTTATTATTAATGATATGGCATTTTCAGATGAGGTTGCTCCAAGGATAACGAATAGTACACCAACTTTAGCACCATTGAATCCTCCAGAACCAAGGTTTAGTTATACCCAAATTAACATATCAAGCATTTCAAATTTAGCACCACATATTACGATTAATAATCAGGTAAATATATATATATATCTTTTGTTTAAAGAAATGGAATATTTAGTTAATACTCTCAGTAGTTTTAATATTTGAAATTTGTATAAGTTATTAATGTATATTTTGTTTATCGTTGCAGTTAACACTACTTCAGACTCATCCTCAATTGAAACAGTACGTTAGACCCGCAGTTGAAAGGGCAGTTCAAGAATGGATACATCCTGTAGTAGATAGAGCAGTGAAAATCGCCGCAACTACAACAGAGCAAATTGTCAAGAAGGTGAATAAATATTTCAGACTTTAGACTATTGTTACAAAGTTTTTAGATTTTCAAAATTTATCGAAAACGGCTTCAACGATTTCATTTAAATTTGGAATGCTTACTGTTTTTCCAAAAAATATTTTAGAGAGGTCCTGCGAAATGTGAAATTTAGATTTCCAGCGTTTTGGGGGTTTGATCGAAACGCTGTCTTACAGACTACTATAGATAGATAGAAAAGTACTTTATTGTAACAAAAGTATACAACATAGAAGTAATATTTTTTTTACTGACAACAAAAACTGACAACTGACTGATGTCTTCTGTTAGGAGTACTGTAAATAATCATTTACTATTTCGGACTGACCTTAATATACAATAATAATAATAATAATAATAATAATAATAATAAACTAAAAGTACTCCAAATAGAAATCGAAAAGAAAGAAAAGGAAAAATTTTATAAATAAACTAATAAAGTAAATTAATTTTATAAACCCTCAAATTAGACATGTAATTTTTCACTTGAACAAGAAGAACCAATAAAATATCTTACAAAGTAAATAATGAAATAGAAATTACAAAAAAAAAAAGAAAATGTCTACTTCTACATGTCAAAAATTAAAATTGCCCATCAAAAATCTCCGATAGATGAACCCTTTTTTAATATCCCAACCGAATTTGAACAATTGCGTCCGTTTAAATGTATAACCATTTCTGCTTCTAACAAGGTACTCTTGCCCAGATAACTTTTTCTAAGATTCCCGAGCACTGTACACCTGCCAAGAAAATGGATTAATCTCTCAAATTCCCTCAGATTGCTTAAGGAGCAGTTATAATTTTTACCTTCGATATATCATGAGGATCTAGCCCATTATTTATGTAATCTACGTTTAATGAGAGCTGTCCAAACATTCTATGAAAAGCACAATTCATAGCCCTGGTTCTAAATTCAAATTTATAGTGGATAATTAAACGCTGATTTAACCGGATTATTTGAGATTTCCAACTGTCTAATGAGTTGAGGCTCAAATTTAATGGGCCCCCCAATGGGGCTCAATTTTAATGAGCCTCCTTTAACAGCCCAAGAGTACCAATTCTGAAACCAGGAAATTTTCTTACCGATGACCTGCTTGGCCACAATATTGGTTAGGCGTGCATCTTGGATATTAAAGATTTTTAAAACATAATTATAATGGAGATTAAATTAATTAAATGCAGAGAGAGAGTATCTGATTCAATATATAAAATTTAGCTCGGCTTATTCCTCGGAAGTTTAAACAGTTTTTTTTATGATTTTTAAATATTTTTCAAATTACTCGTCGTACCTAAAGTCCCAGACCTGACCACCGTAAGTGAGCACAGCTCGTGTTACTGCACTAAAAACCTGCAAAGAGCGGGACCTTCGAGTTGGCAATAACGCCAGACCAAATGCTGTTTAATCCCAACAAAGCTTGACGCGCGGTATCTTTCCAATGTGAACAATATTCAAAGAAAAGGAAAGCATGATTCCCAAATATCTGTAACTGCTTACTATCCACATTTTGGCTGTTAAACTTCCACCATTCTTATTTTTTAACCTTACACAGTTCCTCCTGAACCCTATCACCTTAGAATTCACAGTCAAACCCTAACGTTCCGCATACTGCTCCAGCGCATTTATCATTTCTTGCAGTACTTTTACATCATCTGCAAAAAATACTATATCGTCAGCATATAGTAATAATTTCAAGTTATAATCGTTCAACCATATTCCTCTCTTTAAATTATCATTGAGATCATTTATATAAAAGATGAAAAAAAGTGGGCTAAGATTGCATCCCTGTTGAACGCCCGAAATGTAGTAAATGGAATCGAACAACCATCTCTTGTCCAGACAGATAATTTTGTATCTTTATAAAGACTATCGATAGCTCTTATAAATTTAGAGGAAAGCTCTATCTGGTATAGTTTGAAAAGAACAGCCGCTCTATCTATAGAATCAAAAGCCGACTTTAAGTCGACGAAGAAACAATAAATTTCTTCAAACCGTGTTCCATTTTAATTCGACAACGTTATTTAGAATATAAAAATGTTATCGGTTCTCGAATACCCCTATCCCTCTCTGAAACCCGCTTGCTCTTTACATAAAACCTTATTTTCATTTATCCAATTTTTCGGTCTTTCCGCTAAAAGCCCCGAATATATCTTCTTCAAGTTATCATGTAACACAGTTCCCCTGTAATTACCTTTCATATTTAAATCTCCCTTTTTAAATAGGGAAGTACTTACTAGAGCATTATTAAAGTTAACGGGACTGTGCCATTAAGAAAATAATCATTTAAATTACACCAAACATCCCGGATAGAAGGCTCGGGTGCATGCTTATAACATTCAAAAGGAATATCATCGAGCCCTGGGGGCTCCAGGGGTAAAAAAAAAATGTGAATTTTTACATTTTTTTTTTAAACGTTAACTAATTCAACAAAGGAAAAAGGTTTATCTAGAGACTCAATCACAATAAATGGTTCAGCCTAGTGATTGTGGGCACCCTTCCTAGACGGATTATAAAGCTAGCAAAAGTTGGCAATCTCATCCTCCATCTTTATTCCACCGAACCTATAATATTAATTTCATGACAATATCATACTCGAAGGGTTGTGTCCAACACGGAAAACAAAACAACTGATCTGGAATATTCAATAACTCTTTCACGGTTCATTTCACAGTTTGAAATTGTGAAATTTTCTTCAAGTTTGCAATGTTTGCTGTAAATTTAATTCTATATAATATCATTTGACTACTGGAAGATATGGTTTTTAATGTATATAACCACTTAGTAGCTAAGCCCGTTTGAAAAAAATTGTTATTATTTATTAGGAGGATGTATAGCTTTTTTTATTGCAGCTCCATTATTGTACAGGCAGAGCTTTTTGCCAGTTTACCAAAAAAATCTCTTCATTACTAAACGATCAAAATGAAGTGAAAAGTTCCGTGTCAAAACTTCGCTTAAGAATTAAAAAAAAAATATATTCTGCCTTGTTGTTTTTGTTTATTTTTTAATATTATTTTGCTGTGCAAGTTTCTTTATATAGTCTGTTAAAAAAGAATTAGTAATATTCAGTTACAGAATGTTGTTTTGAAATGTATTTGGTGAAATGTTAATTATTAAATTTTTACAGGATTTTGCATTGGAGCCTGAAGAGAACAGAATGAGAGTTGCTGCTCATAATATGGTGCGAAATTTGACAGCAGGCATGGCAATGATAACTTGTCGTGATCAACTCTTATTGTCAATTAGTAGCAACCTTAAAGCTAATTTCCTGGCAGCACTTCATGTAATAACATAAATATAATATACTAACATTATCTACATTAATTTGTATTACATTTTATTTTTTGAAAATAGAACTTTAAGCTGTTAATCTGTTTATTAAATTGCTAAATTAATAGTATCCAATAGTGTTAGTTTTGAAAAAGGAGTCGATATTTTTTTTTTGTAAATTTTTGTATTATTAAATCCTTGGATACATGAAAGGATCGTATTGGAGTTTAAGTAATTTACGTATTTGACTTGTTTTTCAAAATTATAGCTAAATAGTTGCAACATCTACTAATAGGATCTTTGGAATCAATATTGTAATAATGAGAAATAAACTTGGTGACATATCTCAGCAAAATTTTTAAATTCTTTGGGTTTTATATCTCTTGTTATGGAATGAGATGAAGAAAAGAATGGATCTTTCGAAAGAAGAATCTTTCTTCTTTTGGAAAGAAGAATCTTTCGTTATCATTTGTTTAATTGGATATTGGGCAAGATTCAGTCAGAATGAGAAGACCAAAAAAAATGGTTTCTTCAACAAGTTGTCACCAGTATGTTTTTATCATTATGTCATCAGGTTATTGAAAATAAAGAAAACAAAACCTAAAATAATAAAAATAAAATTAAGAATGCAACATATATATATATATTTGAAAAAAAAAACACTATTACAGACTTTGAATTATGTGTATAAATGACTTAGAAACATCTTATAGAAATATTTATTTTTATATTTTCTATAAATTCACTTGCTTTTGGTTTTTTTACATATCTTTTATGTAGGATTTTATTTTTATATTATATTATATTATTTATTCTTCCTTTTGTAACCTAATTCTGAAGGAGACAAAATATAGTGCAAAAGTTTAGCAATAAGTAATTTCCTATTTCTGTTCATCTGGCCAAACATCGTTTGAAACTTCTGAAATTATTTATTTAACTAGTCTCAAAAATCTCATGTACTTTTGGTTATGTAAATTGAAGCAAAAAGAAAAGGCTGTGGCCATTCTATTTAAAACTATTTAGACCATGACTTGACTCTAAATATTCCATATTATGGCTAAGGCTTCATCTGCTAATGGTTAAAAAAAGATAACTTGATTTTAATGAGGCTTATTATTTTAAAGAGCTTCGAAAAACAAATTTGGCTTACAAGAGAACATACACGAATTGCCTGATTCTTAATATCGTACCCTTTCTCCCAGTATTTATTAGTTACATTTAAAGTAATATTCATATTTAATACTTCTTCTTTCTTGGAGAATAAAGGAAAACTACAGTATTTTCCTCTAAAATAAGTATTTTATAATCAGTGACTAACGGTGACTATTTTGATACTTTAATTTTTGATGAACGTCCCAGATTTATGTAATCTTAGTACTATAAGTAATAAGCAGTGAAAAGGTTTGTTTTTTGTTCTGTAGAATGCAACCGAACAACAGAAGGGTCTTGTGGAACAAGCTGCAACCATTCTTGCTCAAGAAAATATGGAGTTGGCTTGTTGCTTTATTCAGAAAACAGCTATAGAAAAAGCTCTTCCTGAAATGGATAAACATCTTCTTCCAGTACGTATATCATTGTTTATTCCTAAAGAAAGCAAAATATAAGTAACTCGTATAGTTTGGTATTTTTTATCCTGATTTCAACTGTATTAGGTTGTACAAAATTAAATTCCATTTTACATTACAAGAATTTTGTAAATAATAATTAATCAGAATTTTCTAATAAATACATTTAAAAAAATAATATTGCTGTCATTTGAAACAGGTTTCAATTGAATACCTCTGTAACAATTATTAAAATTTACAATAGAGAAGTCTAATGTCTTTTCGCGACGTCCTGATAAGGATTCACTTTATAAAGTGTATCTTGAAGATTCTTACATTCAGGAGTTTTATAAGAAATTTTCAGACTTTTTTAATCTTCCGAGTTTAAGAACGATAGTTAACTTGCTCTTAGTCATTGTAAAGAATGTATAATCACAAATGCCCACACAAATATATTAACAAGTATACAAAAGCCCATATTATTTAACCAATTATTAAGAGTAGTTTAAAATTATATAAAATTATAAGAGTGGAATATATAATATAGGAAATTATTGCAATAATTGAATCACAAATGTATTAGAAGATATAGTTAAATTACAAAAACTAGAATTTCGCAAAGATTGAAATGAATGCAGTTAGATACTATAAAAATAATTAATAAGTAAGAAATAAGAATCATATTATTTAATTTTATAACCTAGCTATCAAAGAAGTTTAATCTAAGACAGGCATGCGCAACGTACGGCCCTCGATGTGATTTCATCCGGTCCTTGTAACAACTTTCAAATCTTAATAAACATGGCTCTCAGAAACTTAAAGATATTTTAACTTGTATTTTAGTTATTTCACAAAGATTAATAAAATTTTTCTTAAAATAATATAAATTATTACTTATTTATTTGTCGATCCATATCGCAAAACTTAAACCAGGTACATTATTTATTATAAATTTTATTCTATATAATAAATAAGAACCGTAAAAATGATGGATATCAGTTCACATTCAATGTTATTATACATATAATCCGGCCCGCGTTTTGATGTATATTTGCTTCCTGGCCCGAGGTCTTGGCTAAGTTGCACATGCCTCCTCTAAGATGAACAGATGATCTAGGAGATATAGATGAAATTCTTTTATTTAAATAACTTCAAACTTGAGTATATGTAACTTCATTTTTAGGTAAAAATCAGATTATTATCGCTTTTTTCCTAAACCAGAATGGACAAAATCTTAGATTTTTTAAAATAGCTGGGTCCAAATTTGTGATGATTTAGTGTTATCATTTATTAATATTTTCCAGAAGTGTCTATAAAAGTGCATTCACGGATTTATAAAACCAATTTTAAAAGAAGGCTTGATTAAGCTTTTCTCCTCTAGTTTAGGGTTTTCAATAATGAAAATTGAGAACTGATGGTGCCAGGCAGTCACTTCAATTCTGTAATAAGCAAACTCGGCTATCTTATAGCGAGCTTATATTCCAAGTTCCATTAATATTCTCCAGCCAACCAATTTGTTTCCATAAATCAAGCTATTTTTTATTAGTTTTGTTGAATGTGTAGGATGTCATTACATCTTTTAATCCTTAACACAAATATATTAACAAATTCTTATAATACAAATACATAATTTTCTATAAATAGGTAATATCTACAGTTTTCCTACTTCTTGAAATGAGTCCTCAGAAACAATAAAAAGCGTATTTCATAGTCTTATTAATATTTCATGTACTTTTCCATTGGTCATAATTACGATTTTTTCGGCGATTAGGAAACGATTTAGGCAGTGATTTGAGATTTTAATATTCAATTCATCTTCATAAGTATGGTAGGTTTTTTTTTTTATGTTTTTAATATTAAGAAAACGTCTTTTATTGCATTAGTTTCTTGCGACCTTCATTATATACTACTATTTAAAAGTGTATTGTGCCAAGCTCCCGTTGGTTCATGTCATCATTTGATGGAGGTGGACTTATAAGTTTTGGAATACATTTCAGTAAGCAGATTCGCGGACATCCTCATTTTCAGCTTTGGTCGTTTTGAGGACGGTACTCTAACGTATTTTTCTCAGCCAACGCTTATTTTCCCATTCTTTTATCATGGCCATTTGTCTTGTTGGTGTAGAATATTGTAATATTCTATTTAGCGAGTGCCTTACTTCAGAACACCGCAAATGGTGCAATTGGAAATCACAGCTGCGCCTCCAAAAGATGTTCAGTAGTAGCATGATTCAGCAGTATACTGCAGGGAATTTTTGACAATAGGGTTAAGTATTCTCTGTTTTGTGGTGCTCTGCCAAACTCTACAATGCAAATTCCACAGCACGTTCAAGGCTTTGCCTCCGTTAATTTTTCATCTCCTCACATCTGAACTAGTACCTTACTTTGATATTTAACCAAAGTAAGCGAACTCATAGCTTCTGTACATGCTTCATTCTTTTAGAATGTGATATAGATGAATTAAACGCCGTCTCCTCAATTTTGCATATTTTAAATTGTTCAATTTGATTAGCTGTATTACTATTTTATAAAACTATACTTGATAATCCATTGATTCTGTTTATGTAAGAAATTTCGATAATAGTCCTTGTAATTTTAGGAATTTGAAAGAAGGAAAATAGCCCGAAATGAAGGTAGAAGATATTGTGATTCAAGCGTTCTCACTTATCAAGCTGAAAGGATGCCAGAGCAGCTAAGACTAAAAGTAGGAGGAGTTACTTCCCAGCAGACTGCAGTTTATGAAGAATTAGCACGGAACATTCCAGGTTTTCAGCCTCTGTCCGAAAGGGATGCAGCTTTGTTCATACCAAAACCAGTTGTACGTACATAATATATATATTTAACTTGGCTTATTTATTTATATTTATTTCTTCTTAATATAAAATAACTTAATAATTTTATTTGTTAACAAAGTTATTTACACGAATCGTTTCCAAAGTGCATTTATGGATTAATGAAGGTTTTCCTAGATTTGATGTACGTTTCCCATTATTGTCTTAATATAATACTCAAATCTACGGCTTAGTAATATGCATTTATTTTCAAAGCAGTTATAGCAATTAATAGACAGAAATTCGATGATATGAACGAATTTTCCACTATGATCTTAGATCTTTTATTTACTTAGCCCAATAAACGCAAATTTTAGAACGACAATAAAGTTCATATAACCACAAAAAACTGCGGAAGTAATTCTTCGTCGCTTTTCCTGTATTCGTTTAATTTTTGATGAAGCTTGATATCATTTTGATAGAGAAGATATTCTAAGCAACACATTCTTAATCTTTTTATTCGGTTCGATTATTTGGAATTGCGGAAATCTTACCAACTAATTTGCTCTTATAAAATCCATTATGCCCATTCGCTTCCAATAAATAGCATAAGGAATCCCCAAAAGGGATATACTTTTTCAGGTTTGATTACCGGTGTAGGCTTGTATTTTTTATGGTTTTATGAGTAATCTGCAGTAAAGTATGTTTGCCTTCAGTCTTCGCTGATGGTAATTGGATTAAAGCTCGCTTTACGTCCTAAAAAGATTTATAGACATTACTTATCAGATTAATTCTCAGGTTGATCACATGTGTTGTTTATTTTATTTAATAATCTTAAAAATCAGCGAATATTTCCTAGCTCATATGAGAGTTTTAGGGATGATCAGGTAAGTTCACTTATGTTTTGTGGAGTTGACGGGCGTATTTGATCGGCAGAATGCATTTCTGGACCAGATCACCCATAAAAGTTTCTCTTTAAATTGGGAAAAATTTAACGTATTTTGGATAATACACTAAGCAACGATAGAAACAAAAAAACAAAATTAATATCATAACATTTTTTTGGAAGATTTCAGTTTTGTTTTGAGTGGTTAAAAACATGTCACCATTGGAGCTATAACGTTCTAACTGGGTTGTTTTCTGTAATTATTAATTTAATGGTTCTTATAATCCGTTAATATTTCTTGAGATGTACTTTACAAATTTTAAAAATGCTGGCAAAGGATTAAGTTACTTTAATCGTTATTATAAATGAAAATTCATGTTACCAGCTGGAGAAATAGTCAATCTGGCCGGAATATAGAAGTTATGCACCAGATTTTTAAGTATTTTAATGATTTCGGAGGATAGAATGATTTCTTTAGCAAAGAATCTCACTCTTATTACTCACTAGTCCCGTAGCTGCCTACCAACATGAAGGTATATAAAAAGCATTATTAGGATTTCAAGTTTTAATAAAATCTGGGACTTAATCTGGCATTGCGGTCCCAACCACATATTTAATAATAAAATCGATTGACCGGAAGAGCTACTTTCCGAAATAGGTTTTTGAATCTTTTTGGATTTTTCTTAGGAATGGTTCCAGCTATTTTCTTTGAATTAGGAATGCTAATTGCACATACAATTGAACTATTTTCCGGAAAGAAAGGCTAATATTAAACTCTGTAATGTTAGATTTGAAAGCTCTGGGGTACAATGTAGTTACATTCAGGTAGTCTTTTTGCCCTATAAACCAAGAAGTTTTATCACCATAACGTGTATGGTAAAACTAATAAACATTTAACAAAAATTCGAAATATGAAGAATTTTTTTTTTTAATTAGAAATGTAATAAAATTGTTATAGAGAAAATTGTGAGAATGTACACACCAGATTTTTTCCTTGATGTTGCATACCTACTATATACCTGCAGTTCATTCACTTTGGTTTGAAAATTTTACTGGGGTAATTTATTTTAAAGAGATTGAAACTTATTAAGATGGAGTTTTCAATTTTATTGAAATTTAAATCTTATAAATCTGGTGCTTCCAAAATTTCAGACTTGTGATTTCACTTACTTTTACCAGGATATATTTAATATCGTGAATGAAAAGAGTTCTCCTTATAGAAAATTTAATGCCCCTTCAAAAATCAAGACAGATTTCTTCTTAAAATAGAGAGAAGCGCAAGAAATCATCGAGTGTTTTGTAACATGAAATTAGTCTCCAATTTGTTTACAAACATATTTTTGTATGAAGTAAAAATGGACGGAGGCAGATAGCAAACATACTTTACTAAATTGTTACTCATATTAATATATAAAATAAAATCAAGGCTAAGATCGGGAGTTGAAAACACCAGAATATACCTCGACTTGGAGGTTTATGCTTTTATATCAGCTTCTTTGATAAATGGAATTGTTCTGGATTCTTATTTGTAATGAAACCATTTTTCCTGGATTCTTATTTGTAATGAAACCATTTTTCTTTCTTCAATAAGTAAATTATATGAATATATAAATCGTATTAAACTATAGTTATAAAAAAAATATTTAACGATTTCTTTAGTTTTAGAAAACTAAAGGAACTCACTCATATTTTCCATTGATTAGTTTTCGTTCCTTCTTGACCAATAGAAAGAAATGAAATTTTCTTTAGCTTTTATGTTGGATTTCTGTTTTTTGAAAACTTTTGTTATCCAGATTGAGTTATGATCTGAAAGAGGAGGATACTTTAATTAAAAATATCTTTTTTTCTTTCTTTCACTACGTTATATTATCCTAAGTCTTTTTTATATATTTATTCCTTGCTTGGTTGTGTCCAGATTAGCCTCTTTTTTTATATGTACGGTATGAAAGATTACCAAATATAGAAAGAGAGAAAATTATTGTGCCATTAGTCAGTTTTTTGAAAACTTTCTTCAAGATATTTTTGTTAAAAAAATCATTATTCTCGAGAGTTCCTCGTAAGCGATTTATGCTTTCTTATGTTTAATTCTCGCACCGTTCCCAATAAAATCTAATACCTTGGGGAGTAAATATAAGTATTGAAAAATGTTGCTAAAAAGTTTTCAGTTACATTTAAGAAGAAATATGAGTAACATTTTTACATTTGGGACTATGTAAGCGGGTTTTAGCTTTGAATCATATATAGTGACGATTGCGGAAAGGAAATATACTTTTCCTACATAAGTATTTCTCGGGATAAAATCCATGGGGGTAAAGGGGAAAAACCCTCTGCGTATGTTCGGAAATATCTTTACAGAGAATTGTAAGCACTGCTTTTTACTGTTATTGAGAATCTATTCAACTTTTTTCGAAAAACCATTAGAATAAGAAGTTGTTAAGAAATAAATTTTGTTTCCATCTATAATAAAAAATGTTTTACCGATTCACAAGATAAATGGCTGAGATTAAGGAATGTTTTAAAAGTTGGATAAAGAAAAATTACTTATATACCTCCAATATAAGGGTTTTCTGCAATAAATGTTTAAATAACTAAATAAATGGTTTTTCGAGAATTTTAGATTATAAATCTTTTAGGTTTATTAGCAAATGGGTTCTTAGCAGTTGGTTTTACTTCTTTTGACCCAAGAAATGTAATATGATGTTTGACCTTCTATGAAACGGAATATTATTGCACTAAGACGACTGTCAGGAATCGACAAATATGTGGTCTCTGTACCACGGTACTTGCAATTGTGTTATAACGAGTCTAAGAAATTAGTACATTGGCGAGCATTAAAATAAAGAATATTCTCCACCTTTTGAATTTTGGAAACTGAAATAGAGAAAAGGCTATTTTATGATTTTTTTATCTTTTAAATCCTGTCTCCGATATGAACGTTATAAAATTCCCTGTAAAGTTATTTTATTGTGACGGAGTTTACTATCTCCTTAAACTGTGTCTTCTGCAACATTTTTTGAGCTCGTGTTTTTTTTGCAAAAGATATTTAAATATTACTAGTTAGCAAATGCAAAATATTAAGTTCTTTTGTAGAGGTTTTTTTAGTATTAAATTTCGGGTTAAGAAGTTGTATGCTTTCTAAGCTTGTTTTCTGGTCTCTCAGCTTTTACCCTTAGTTGTAAAGTTCCTTCAGCTGTTTGATGAAATTGTAGAATATAATTTATAAAATTATATCAATTTATTTGGCTTCTTTATGAATACATTTAGCTCTTCTAGAATGCATTCAGTTGAAAGGAAAAGACGTAAAAATCTAATATTAGTTTATTTAATTCATTCTTTATTTGTTGTGGAGTTCTGAATTCTCAATCTTAAGTTCATTTTTTCAAAATTTGAATTGAAGATTTGAGCCATTATAGATGGTACTATAATTTGAATTGCATCTACTTAACCGTAAATTCGGCTTTTCTTGATGTGGAAGGAAAGTAAACAAGATAGAAAAATAAATTCGAATTACTTTTGGTGCTTATATTTTATTACGTCAGAGAATTCTGAAATGAAAATGTTAATTCCGAACAGTATTTCTTTATTTTTTCAAATAAAACAAATGTGAATCTACAAATAATCGATTAACTGATATTTCAAATAATAATTCAATCGAAAAGGTTATGTACTCAACTTTAACCAGTTGCTGTTAATATTTACTAACAACAGTTTATGGTATTCATTTGAACAATTTTGTGCTATAAAGCAAAGATGGTTTCATTGAATATTAAATACAAAGGATATGTTTCACAGTTTGAAGAAGATGTTAAGGTACAGTGAAATAATATCCCTTTAATATTGAATATGTCATTTTCAAATAAACATTTCAAGTTAACATTGTTTTATTCACGTGTGTAAATCTGATTTTATAGTTAATGTTTCTTATTGTAGAGTTTTAAAATAATAATTGTTTTGAATTAAGTTTAAATGGAATGCTAATAAAATTAACTTTCTCTGTTTCAGGAAATGGCAGTTGTTTCATCGTTTCAAAACAATTCTGCACAATTGGTACTATTATATTCATTATTTAATCATACTATCATTAATAATAATAGTTAACTAGTTTTAAATTTACTGAATAACATGGTAACACCATTAGCAGTATTACGGTAATTTATAGTGATTAATTACTTACAAATTTTCAGCCTTATTCTTCTGGAGGCGATGAACTGGATTCAGTATTTGAGAAGCTTACATCAGAACTAGAACAGTATGTGCAGAATGTTCTGGGTGCTCAAGTTCTACCTCAGGTACACAGCATAATGGACCTGCTTCTTATGACGAGAAGAAATAGAGAGGATATTTATGCAATGAGCCTTATTCAAAAGGTAATTCTTTACAAAATAATAATAAATACTGTAAGGACCTACTTTTATTTTTATTTTGTCATTTTTTTCTTAACAATTTGTTTAGACAGTTGAAAGCTTAATGGAATTGTCTTCTGGAGCTACGGCTTCATTAGAACCAGAAATAATACTTAGGCATCGTGAAGTGTACTTAAGAATTTTGAAGACTTTGCAAGACCCTCGTGCTTATGGTGTGCAGTGGACAAACAAACATGTCACAAGGTAATTTATTTTAACACCTTCATGTTTCTTCAACATAACTTCAACTTCATTTTTCTAAAAAACTAATAGTTTCACTTATCTGATCAGTAAGATCCAGATGCACTGAGTGTTCATTCAAAATTGAATCCCAAAAACCAGTTATATCAATGTAGCACTAAATAACAGATGGGTTATTTTCCTCATCTGTTTTTTATTGGTTTGTTTTTTTTTTTTTTTTTAAAAAGAAAAGATTTTATTATTTTTATGATTGAATGTTTACTGTATCGATATATTTTTGTTTTTAGATTAATATTAGACATATTTATTTGTTGAATGTAGCCATCTATTTCCCTTCCTCATTATTCTTAAAAAGGGTCTTATAAAAGATGCATTTGCTTTTAATTTTTACCTTCATTTTCTTCTACTACAATTATTATTGTGGTGAACTTTGGAAAAAGAACTACTTGGCTATAGGCTTGAGTGCTATTGCCATTAAATTTAATTTTAAAAATCTGGGTGTGAAGCACTTACACGACGTTCTTTTACTGTAGTTAACAAAATTATAACTCACAAATTTTCTTCAAATTTATAATTTTTACTAAATGTTTGTCTTCAGTTTCATATAAATTGGATATCTAAACTTAGTAAAATGACTTCTTTGAGGAAAGCATAAAACCTTATTCCACTAGCCCAAAATTTCTTTAAATGAGTTTCTCGGGCAAAATTTCAAACAAGAGATAGATCTCTATATTCACAGTTGATGTACAAATTTAATGAATTTCGTTAGTGCTTTTATGGAAAAAACTGCGAAAACTGAAAAAAGTTCAGTAGTAACGTACTTCTGGTTAAACGATTTTCTTCAAACTCGAAATATTGGCAACATATTTAATTCTATTTAATGTTTTTTAGGTGACACAATTATATAATAGTTTGTTCGTGCAGCAGTCCCAAACCAGGACAATGCGCACAGAGATTATGCTGTTCGTGCAGCAATTTCTCAAACTCAAACGGTTTCCAACTCAGAGTAATGTGTTCGTGCTGTTTTTCAAACCGTTTGCAAACTAAGCGCCAACTATTTCAAACTGGCAGTCCGACGAATGCACAAAGCAGTTTTAACGCATTAAATTTCTGCTACTGTCTTGGCCAATATTCCTTTATATTTATTTTTTTGACTAAACCAATGTTTGTGGATATAACCACTTAGAACAGTTTGCTGTTCTGTGCTATCACAGACAGTCCTTTAAAAGTATGCGAATTGATATCTCATTACATTTATTTGCCGTACCGTATGTCTAGTTATTTATTTGCTATAACCTAACCATTTTTAATTAAACTAATATTTTACAGATTTATGAGCTAATTTATTACAGATTTAGAGCTAATAACTAAATTAATAATAAATAAATAAATATTTTTTCCAGAATGCTTTATAATTCACGGTAAAATACTGATCACAAAAGCGTTCTTGCAGATTAAGTTTCCAACAATTTCAAACTTAGGCATGGTGGAGCATGCGCAGTGAAACCAGTTTGCAAACCGTTCTTGCAGGTTAAAGTTTCCAACAGTTTCAAACTAGGCATGGTGGAGCATGCGCAGTGAAACTAGTTTGCAAACCGTCAGGAACTATCACAAACTCGCTGCACAAGCAAACCCAATAAATTGAACTAGTACTTTAGAGGAAAGCATGAGAACCGGGTACCCAGAAGAGCTCCATCACGGTTTATTCAAGCCTTTAGTGCAGCTTATCAAACAGGAAATATTCTCAACTCTTTAACTTCTGCCAGTCTTCCACCATATAACCGTATTCAATGATACTAATGAGTCAGCCTGGAAAATAGTGCCTATACTCCCCAAAGTCACAGATCTTCCTTTGTTCAGCCCCTGTGTCCAAGCTCCTGCTACAGACAGACCAGTTTCCTTATGACTGCTGCTACCAGAGTACAGCAAATAATGTCATTACATTCCTGTTCGCTATTGCGCATATATTCTTAAGCTTAAGTGAATCGTGGAAATTAGCCCTACATCATTCGCAGCACAGGATGATGTGATTTTTTTATCCACCTGGCACCATTAAAGATTGTAATTCAATTTTTCTGAATAATAATTTTCCCATTGATAATTTTGAGAGTGAAATTGATTGATTTCCTCGTCTTCTGGTGTAAAAGTTTCAAATCCAAAGCAAACACACTCATTGTTTTTCTCATATTAACACCAAATAAAATCTAAAGCCAAGACCCTGAATCGAATCCAGTTCTGCCAAAAACAATAAAGCTTTATGATGCACTCCCTTCACATAGGGATCAGGGAGCCTATTAAACTTTTTTGTATTAAACTTTTTATACTAGTTACACATACATAAGTCTGCTTAAACATCTTCGGTTTTATGCAAATTTTTTTTTTTAATTTAAGGTGCGTCAACAATTTTAGGTCATTGGCATCCGGAGCTTTCTCAGTGCATTGCCGGTCTCCGGACGTATGCTCTCGTTACAGACAACATTGTCCATACCAGTCGGTGAGATGTAGAGCTCTTATAAAGAGAAAATCTAAGGGCAGCACTGCTGGACTCGAACCCGAGACCAGCGCGCTACCACAGAGATAATCCCTTCCCTCCTCTTTCCTGTTTGTTTATAGATATACATTAGTTAGTATAAATAATTAATCTTTTTTTCTTATAGGGTCGTCTTAGAATGCAGAGAAGAATACAGATATAATTTAGAATGTATCGATGTGCTTATAAGATCTCAGTTTATAAATATGCCACAATTTGACTTACATCTTGCTCATGCAATGGATAATGGACAAAATTATGTTGCTGTTAACTTTGCAATGCAAGTTATACAACTATACTTATTAGATGATAGAAACAATCCAGTTGTGACCGAACAGGATCTTTTCAATACTATGGAAATTCTAGTTCGTATTGCTTCTCATACAAGACCACCGCCAGAAGGGTGAGCATATTTTAGTAACTAATATAAAGTAGACTCAGTATTACCTTAATGCCGATTTTTGTTGGATTTTCTAGGATAGGATTGCAAGAAAAAGAGCTTTTAAGTTTTTCCCTAAACGTTTCAGGACATGTTCCATATTCAGTAGGTTTTTTCTATATTTAATTTTTTTTATAATCCTGACCCAGAAAATACAACAAGATAAGCATCAAACAAATAATATGGAAGGGTCGACAACAGGATGGAATTCAGATTCATTATTTTCCATTAAAATAAATATAATTGTGACCATCATTTCCACATTAACTAGATTACTATGGGTCCCTTTGTTTCTGTTTCTGAAGTGCAATGAGGTTGTAGAATAATGAAATGAAAGGCAGTTGATCCAACAATCTGTAGGGAAAAATGATCCCTCCTTAACACCATCACTACATCGCTGTCATCCATCATTTTAGTATGTAACTATTAACTGCTAAATAACGCTTTCAGTTCAAAATCAATGTGTCGTTTATGTGAGGAACTTAGAATAAAACTACAGAAGTTACAAGTTAATGACCAAAATATATCTATATATTTTTCCAGAGGTCGCCGTTAACTTGCACAAGTTTGTGGTAGTATATCAACAGTTTCCTAATAGTGTCAAAAACTGGGCCGTCATGCAAACCATTGATTGACAGATGCGATATAAGCTTTTTCTTTACATGAAAAAAGAGATGGTAATGGTTGAGCACAAGACCAGCGCAATGGGGAAGATAATAAAAAATTGCCCAGCAAAATTTTCGTAACATTTTAAAGTCCATAGTACAGTTTTCTTCGAGCTGCGGTGTTTCTAGTTTTAGTATGAATTAACGTGCAAAAACAGATTCCCTCGTCAGTAAATCCTTTCGTACATCCTTTTCGGATAGTACGTCGTAAGTTCAGGATCTGAACAATACGCATCGGCAATAACGATCTTCTCAACTTCAAGAAATAGAAAACAGGATTCTCTTTGAGACCCAGAAAAAAATGATCAAGATATTTTTTACCAAACGTGTTTTCTTAAATTAATTTGCATTCGAAGCGGATAAGTGTCGAAATTGCAACATTTGTGCTGATGGGGCCAGACAAATCATCTTATTTTAATATCATAAACATATTGTGAGCTACAATATACGTTTCTGATTGTCTACACCAATTAGCGTATCTGTCCATGGTTTTTATCCTGTTTTTCAACATATTGTCCAAAATTACTGAACATGAAACTACCGGAAATTCCAAAATCATGAAACATTGATCTTCACTTTTTCTATCAACCAAGCTGTCATTACAATGGGTCAACTATCAAGTTCATTGTCATGAATATTTTTCGCCCTTCTCGACGTTATTGTTATTCAACATTGACTCCACAAATTTGTGTGTGATTCTAAGCTACATTATTGTTTTTAGCAAAAAAAAAATCGGATCACTGCTCGAATACAAGTTCATAATACAAACATTCTCAAGAATTTTTGATATTCAAGACAAAGCCACTGCTGCTAATATTCAGGACAAGCCACTCTACTAATACATAAAAAAATAATTTGTATAATAATTATTGTTATTTATTCATTTTTTTTTAATGGACAAATTATTCAACAGTAATTACAAAACATGGATTAGATGAAGTTAATGAATCTGTGACACAAACTAAACAGCTTCTTGGCAAAAGTTAATTTAGGTCAGTATTGTTAAGAAATAGCATACTTAAAAATAAGTACAAATTGATCATCTAAAATTGAAGAAGACTAAAAGAATTGAGATCAATCAGGAAGGAACTGTGGCAATTCAATTTTCAATGAACTAAAAAAAAAATAGGCAATAAGATGTTATAAATACGAAAAACTACTAATTAACAGAAAATAGCACTCTCTAGGAATTGCAAGATAAGTATTCAGCTTCACATCCAAGAGAGAAGCGAGAAGGAGATTCCATCAATAAAGTAAATCAATAGAAAAGTACAATAACGAAAGTAATGAGCCCTAGAAAGAATTCAAGTGAAGAAATTTGGGAAATCAAAAGAAGTAACGGTTTAGAACCTTATTATATAAAATAAAACAAAAAGTAGTTCAAAATATAAAACGAGAACCATTATAGGAAATTCTGAACAAATATACGAAATATTAAAGAACTCAGGAGACAAATTAATTATATCATATGATTCTTTAAGAAAATAAATAGCAATTAATGTCCAAAGCGAGCTAGAAATAAAATAATAGTTAATATTGGAACATAAAGGCACAATATTGAGAGAAGAAAGGTAAATAAAATTATAAAATGCTCTTAAACTATAAATTGGGATATTTTAAGACTGGCACATTAGATAGTTATCAACAAAAACTGTTGACAAAACATTGTTAAAAATATAATTCAAATCAATATAAATAAACTTCATTTTAAAGTAAACTGTCAATTCCATTTTAAAAATTCCTTTGAACTTAGTAAATTTGTTTCATTAATTACTATTCTATTACTATTTCGTTTTTAAGTACAATTCTAACTCAGTCGCTTATTGAATCTACTAACTACATTTTAATTTACTTTGCAGTATTTTAGATCATCATTTAAATTTGTTTAGTTATATAATTTTGACTGCCAGAAACTTCTCCAATTGGTGGACCATTCTACCAATTGGAGAACCTTATGGTCACATGTAAAGTGACAAAGCTTTTATTGGTATTGTTATTTGTATATATTTTAATATAAATACTACTTTACTAGTTGATTTGGCAGGTGTTAAGTATACAACGATAATTGAACAGGTGTATAATACAACGATGGTTGTGTCAGTTTCCGAGGAAAGATACCAAAGGTTTTGAAACGTCGAATAAAAACACATTTTTGTTAAGTTTATATTTTCTTCTTTGCCCCCAACCAACCCTCGTTGTATTTGTATTAAAAATTTTAATTTTTAATTTTGGGGGAAAGGGCAAATAGAGGTAATTGTAATGGAATCGATCGCAAAAGCTAACATTCATCCACAGCTAACATCCTCCTTAAAGAAACCCCCTCTTAGTTTCTCTTAGGTCTTAGTATGCTCTTAGGCATCCTTTAGCTATTCCTGAGGCTAATTTGGGGTTTTTCAAGAGAAGTAGATGTATTTAATTCTCATGACCCTTTATACACCTCATTTTCATCCTTAAACTAGCACTGCCTAAACTCGACCTCCGTGTAAGAGTACGAGACGCTTTACCACAGATCTAATTCCGTCCCTTTCATGGAGCATAATACTTTATACGAAAATGATTTTCGATTTAAATAAAATAACTTTCCTTTTTTTTTTGTTTCAAATATACTGTATGCATGTTTATTTAAAAATAATTAAAGCGATAGATTGAAATACATGAATGTAACGAAGGTGTGTGGCTAAATAAAAAGTGGAGTAAAATAACTTAGCCGTAACTCAGCATC